>BGPR01003375.1:102008-115951 GCA_013235015.1 Araneus ventricosus | reverse complement strand
AAACGAAAGAAATAATTTTGAAGAAAGATGGAATATTCTTTTTTTAGTTCTTTCTTTCCTTTTAGCCTTAATAACCACCACTGCAAGAAGTTATCTTCATTTAGTTTGATTGCAAGCCTTCAGACAGCATTCCACCTCAAAACAATGCTTTCTAGAAAGATAAATAGTCCTCGGAATAATAATTTGAGTCTCAGAATTCGCATGGTTTACGAGCGAATGCTGAAGGCTTTTATCCCCAGGACCCTGTCGCCATGGTAACGAAAGTAAGAAATCTAATTTAGTGATCTCCATGTTCCTGAAGGATTTAGACGCTATTTATTAATACTTTTCGTTCCGCAAAATAGAAGTTTGTGGGCTGTTCAGTTTAATCGCTGGTAACGGAGTGAGTATACATAAATTACTTGAAAGAATGATGACAGTGCATGAAATGAAACCACTTAATTATCGAAACGATCTTTTCAGACGCCTGAGATTATTTTTTCGAAAAATAGCTTCTTTCTACTTTGATGTTTCCCATGTTTTAAATTATATCATTTCTGAAAAATTTCAAATCTTCGAATATTTTTGTAGTATTGATGGTGGTTATTGGGAAAATAATAGGTTTTTGGTTATTCAGGTTTTTGGTTTTTTTCCACCCCACGGTTTAAGCTGGCGGTTATAACCGCTCAAAATAACCGGTTTTTGAAATACAGTGGAATCTCCCTATAACGAAATCGCTTGGTTCCAGTTGAAAAATTCGCTATAGAGAAAATTTCGTTATACGGAGATTAGAGATTTTTGCAGTTATTTAAGTAAATGTTACAAACCTTTTAGTATGTGCGATAAGTTCAAAAGTATTTAATTATGACTTTCAATTAAAAATGAAGTAATATTTATTATAAATTTGTTAAAATTATACTAATTTTTATTGTATAAATAAAATGCTGAAAAGCGAAGTTAGTTCACCAATTTAGAGAATAATATGTACTAGTACAGATAAACATAAAATGCGTATTGTCACATCCATTTGCTGTTTCCATCCCCACTCCACCCCGATTCTTGGAATCTTGACCCGTAGAAATGTTGCTCCCTCTGTAGAAACACAGGTCCCCACAACTGCATTACCCTTCACATAGCATTCTATTGTTATGTGTTATGCTGGAATGAACAATGCGAGTGGTTCCAGAAACAGGCACGTGTGAGCGATTTGTTTGCACAGAAATTATCAACTTTCTTCAAAAATGCCAAAAATCGAAAAGATAAAGGTCTGAAAAAATTCGTTATAGGGAGACAACCACTTCGTTATATGGAGAATATTTTGAATGCTTTTTAACATTCGGATTAAAAATTTCGTTATAGGGAGAAATTCACTGTAGGGAGACTCTACTGTAACAGGTTTTAAGTTTATTTAATGAGAAAACAAACACCGTTTTTAGACAAATTTTTTTATTAATATTGTTTCTACAGGAAATCAATCCATTGGCCAATATTTATCTGTTCATAAAGAGTCTTTCAGTAATCCGCCAACCAACAGACGCCTCAAGGAAGCGGTTGTCGTTGATTGACCTAAGATGATGAGATTCAAATCTTAATAATTTGGTAAATTTTGGTTTAATCGAACCTAAAATCTTCCGATACAGTTTTTTTTACCCGGTTATTGGATTTTAAAAAAAGAGGCGGCTATAATCGGAACAAAAAATAAGCCCAAAAATCGGTTAACCGAAACAAAAAAAATCGGTTTTGGTTAAAACCGGTAGGCTTTTCCCGTCCCTATTTTGGAGGACAATGCTTTAATTTTTAGTGTAATGTCACAATACCAGATTAGTGCAAACCTAAATTATGAACATGTGCAATATATATAAAAAGGGTTTGATGAAAGAGTGTATAATTTACAGTGAGATATGGCTTGTATTAGTGCAAAATTTAATCAGGAACTTGTGCGATATTTAAAAAGTGTTTGATGAAAGAATGTATAACTTAGTGAGATATGGTTTGTATTATGCATAACTTAAATCATGAACATGCGCTATATCTAAAAAGGGTTTGATGAAAGAATGTATAATTTAAAGTGAGATATGGTTTGTATCAGTGAAAACTTAAATCATGAACATGTGCAATATTTTAAAAGGGTTTGATAAAAAAATGTATAATTTACAGTGATATATGGTTCCTATTAGGGAAAACTTAAATCATGAACATGTTCAATATAAAAAAAGGGTTTGATGGTAGAATGTATAATTTACAGTGAGATATGATTTGTATTAGTGCAAACTTAAATTATGAACATGTGCAATATTTTAAAAGTGTTTGATAAAAGAAGGTATAATTTACAGTGATATATGGTTCCTGTTAGGGAAAACTTAAATCCTGAATATGTGTAATATTTAAAATGTGCTTCGTGAAAGAATGTATAACTCACAGTGAGATATTGTTTGTATTAGGAAAAACTTAAATCATGAACATGTGCAATATATAAAAAGGGTTTGGTGAAAGAATGTATAATTTACAGTGATATATGGTTTGTATAATAAATTTTTATTACGACACTTTTCTGACAAACGTTTCAATGAAAAGTAATCATATTAAATATATACTGTTATATTAATTTAAAAAAATTATTCTTATAGCTTGACAAAGGCTGAGAGAAAGGAAGAGTTTTTTTAAGACGAAGTGTCACAGTGGCAATCATCGACAACTTAACATCTCATTATACACTATGCGATAGAATGCAATCGTTTAAAGTTATTCGTATCACTAAGGTAGTACGTCTTGAAATACAGTCAAATTTATTTAAAATCAGTTGGATCGTTCAAAATCATTATTGATTTTCTTCTTTATGCTCCTTCGACGATTCGTGTTTATTATGGAGTTTGAAGCACCATCTCAATAAATGTCAAGAAAGTTTTGAATGAAGACAGAAGAGCTGAGTTCTTCAAATATACCCTCGAAGATTTTATCATGATAAGTGCTGTGTTTGAGGTAATTGGAAGCATTGGGACATCTGTCTTCTTTATGACATTCAATATTCACAACTTGAATAGATTAGATTCAAGTTATTAGTATTTCCTCTCATTAGCGGACAGAAAATAAAGTAATGATTCCTCCCGAGATGGATGCAGTAAGTCATATAACATTTAAAATTTTTTTTGCACTTCTTATTTTCCACTCCTGACCCCCCTCCCCCCTGCTGGTGGGGTTTCGTGCATTTTACTCATGTTTAGTTTCCACCCTAGACGCATGTATTTTTTGACATTTTACATCTCGCCGACGCGCGACGTGTATTAAGCTTTAAGGGTCTATTCTGGTACCCCCAGTTGGGTTGGGAGACGTCACTTTTTCCGTCACTTTTTCAGGGAAAATCCTTAAAAGTTGTAGGACTCGATCTTCTCAAGCCCTGTTTATCTCATGGTCAACTGTATGTGGGTTATTTAAGAGTTGGAAAAGTTAACAATCTGTACATTCTAGCTCCAAACGGAATAAAAGCGAATATTGTGTATCCCGAAGATCTGTAACGAAGAATTTCAAGCAAGGAAAGACAACATCTGTGCTGTTAATTCTTAAAAATATATTTTTCTCTTTCAATGTTTTCAGGATCCATTAGGAGGAAGGAATGAAACGACATCCCCATGTCATGTCTGGTGGTGATGGGACTCGTTCTTAAAATTAACTTTTCCTCCTTCGTGCTTTCAGGTTCTGAGAACAGAAATAATAATAATAATGTCACGGGCAATGCCGTGCGGGTGCTGCTAGATATGGAATAAAATAAGAGAAAATTGGCCATTAAATTGGTCAAATTGAAATATGGACAAACTTATACAAATCCACTTGTGTAGAAAGGGATAAACTTGTTGCGTGTTTAATTAGGCAGCAATACAGAGAATTGTCAAGTTTTAAGAGAGTAACCCCCTCGGGTGTTGTGATTTTTCTTCCACTTCATGACCGCGACACTGCTTAACTAACCTTTTAGTTATAGTTGCAGGGGCATAGAGTGGTGTTATGTTATTTGTGTAGAAAGGGAACAGAAAAAATGTTTTAAAGTCAGTCATTATCCTTAATTGAGGAACAGGACTGTCGCGACTCCTCTTTCAACGAGTGACGTAACTGGACGCTTGAACTTTTCTACCAATCCAGAGCAGGCATCTTAAGCCAGGACTCCTTTGAATATTATTCGAGAATTGGTGGAAAAATAACCCAAAGACAAATAATAATATGTGTAAATGAACATTCGAACTCTCTTGAATGTGAAATTATGTATATAATCAAACTTTTCTTAATGTGTATATTTTTAAAGAACCTTTATCAGCATGTAAATAACCATTGCTTTGTTGTAGTTGAGTGGCAACAGTTTGTTTACTCTTGCGCAGGGAGAATGTAAATAAGCAGAGGCGATTTCGCCACCATCAGATAAAGACGTGTTCGTTTCAGTGGCTTTCTCTTCCTTTGCATTGGAATATGGATTCAATAATTCTATTTCAGAAAGTGGATCTCCAGCTCCAAACAGCGCTTCCGGCCCGTGGAAACTGAGGTAGGCGTAATTTATTTAATTTGTTGATTTTACATCTAGAGTAGTGTAACAAGGACAATATTTAACCACTTATTGTAAATGCATTTGTGCTTTATTTAGCTCATATTTATGTACAAATTATTGACTTATATTTTGTACTCAGACAGACTAACTCGCACTGACTAGTGGTTTGGACGTCGAGTCGGCAGCCTAATCACCGCCACTGACAAGTGTCCTTTGTGTTTATCGTGTTGTGTAGAGCCACCTCGCCGCTGCCAATTGCCTTTGCACTGCCCGGCTTCGGCAAGGTTAGGGCTTGCTTTGTGTTCCTTTTCAACAATTATTAACAATCCCAGTTTAGCTTAATTTAGTTTATTTTGAATTAACTTCCTCTTATGAAGATACACAAGGTCTAATTTGGAAACTATTTCGTTAGTACCTGATCTATTTGAGACAACCTCAACCAACCTCCTTTACAAACTTATATATCACTTTTATGGGAGGATGTTTGACCAAAATGGATTAACGGTCATCAGGCCTGAGTACATGGAAGATTTTTGGTGGAATCAGGTCATGAAAGCGCGATCTTTCTGCCTGGAAGCCTAGACTCTGACACTAAAACTCTGAGCTGAAAGTGAAAACTGCAGTAACAGTGAAGTTTCGAGAATCATCACATGCCAGTATCCATATATCTAAAGAGTTTAAAACAAAAATTCTGAATAAAAGTTGTAAGTTCGTGGTAATTAAAGAATACGGGATGATAATAGATTTCGAAGTGATATAACTTTTGATTAGTTGCCGATCTCATGATGTTCGTCTCAAGGAAATGATATTAATTTCTGTAGACAGATAATAATCATACAAATATAGCCAAAAGTAACAAATGAAGGTAATAAAACTAATCCTAGAGTAATTCGAAGGTAACGAAAATAGAAAACAAGACAAGGAATGCATTCAAGTTCACTTTTTCAAGGGCTAAGAACTTTTCGAAATGGATTCAAAAGAATGTTTGGGAAATTTTCTGTAAGAAGCAAGCTTTTTAAGCTAAACAAAGCTTTTCATAGCCCGAACTCCCCAAACACAGATTCCAAGGGGGCAAATCTACGAGATCAAACATCAAACGAAAAAGGAAATTACAACACACAAACATCAAAAACGCTAATAAGACAATTAAAATATTATCCATCAAGCTTAATTAATAAGCTTTCATAATATAAATTAAAGAACTTACCCCATGTTGAAAAATGGCCATATAATAAAATATATCCCACGCTATCGAGATAAAGTTATACGTTAAACAATAGTCTCCATGCTAATTAAAATTTTTTTCTTGTTCTAGTTTTAAATTTTGCTTCTTTTGTAAAAAAACTTAAAATTTTTTTAATTTGCTATATTTTTTCTTATTGATTGTTTACATGCTATATTAATTTCTGCATGCCAGCACCACCAACATAAGTCAATTATTTAAAAAAGTTTTCTCTTCTTGGTATATTAATAATTTCGTTGACCAACGTTTATCATGCATCAGTCAAAACGTTGGGCTTAGTACAGACTTGGAAGCACTTTTAAGAAATGAAAACAGAATACTACACAATATCGGCAGGAACAAAAGGATAGTGAAATCACTCAATAGAATAGTTCCTTGACACTTCATAAATTTTTAAAAAACTTGATTTCAGAATTTATATAATAATAACGCAAGATTAAATAATGGATGCAATACGTGCTATGGATAACATCAACGTAAGATATAATTCCACAGCCCAATTAAATACTAAGCATGCCGAGAAAAATGGAGAAATTAATGGAAGAGAAAACTATTCCTTGTTCCAATATTAATGTCACGAAAGATATGGATAATGATAGATTCGTAAACTATTATACATTCCATGCCAGATGTGTTTGTTAGTTTATAAAAAAGTTTATGCATACTTGAATAAATTTTATTCCAAAACAAAGAAATGTAATAGAAAAGTGTAAAATCAAAAACTCCATATATTTAACTTGAAATGTGAATAAGCATGGGCACAGAAAATTAAATCTTGATTAGATATCGATCCTTTTTAAGTAAATAAGTAGAAATATAAAATTTTCTCACTTACTGTAAGACATTTGAAAGTTTTTTTAAATCTTCCAGGCACAAAACACTGGAAAAAACCCTTAAAAGTACAGAGTTATGGAGGTACAAAATTACAACATACAGAAAACGACGAAAATGATGTAGTCATTGTATATAATATCTACCACCATTCTTGGAAGAGTTGAAAAAACCATCTTCAAGCATTTTGAATAAGAGGAAAGTTCTCTTGTTTGAATCATGGGATTTGAAAAAAATATTTTAAATTAAAAAAAATATCTAATCAGAGATACAAGTATATAGCCCTATTTGTAAGTAATGTAATTATATATATGTATATATATGAAATAATCTCACTTAATTTTATTTCAAATTCTAATATTATATATTTTAAAGTCTTAATGTATTTCAAAATCACTTTTCTTAAATTCCAGTTTCGTTCTTTTCCCGCGCTGGAGGTATATTAAATCTCTCGTTTTGACATATTTATTACTAAAAGAATATTTTAATAGTTCCACGAGCACACAACTCTCGAAATCAGCGACTTATTGTCGCCATGCATTTTCCCTAAAACACTTACGTAATGTACTAAAAATAGCTATTATTCCCTTCACTTTGATCACGTGTCTATCCGTTAAATCCCTACCTGAGAAAAAGCAGGGATCTTCTGTAATTTTTGGCATGAAACCTTATACTATGATGTACGTACATTTCGTCACTCTTCCATAATAAAAAGAAATTAGTTAATAACTCGGCCTGTTTAATCATTTAACGACTACAATTACGAATATATTTTAATAGCCGGTAGGATGATTGTTCAGAACGGGAAAAAAATTTAAAGATGTAAAAATTAAAAACGAAACAACGTAATGGAGAGTGACGGGGAATAACAAAAAATGGCTGACCAAAATAGCTGCAAATTTATCGGAACTTCTAATAGTGCCTCCTGAAAAATCAACACCAGACTCTATACTTTTCCTGATGTCTCGTCCCTGATATCCTGAAATCCAGCTGCCAGCAAGGAAATTCCTGATACAGCCTCAACTCTACTCCACATCTACAATGGTTTTCAAAAGTGTCAGCGAAAAATGGTCCTCACCATTGTGTTTATTATCTGCTTCAGAAAAAATGTGATGTAATTTTCAAGGTTCTAAAGGAATATCTATATTGTGCTTCAAATATTCATTTCGTTCTACGCTCCTATTTCGGTTTTCTTCAAAAAAAAAGTAATTCATTGAATGTCAAAATATCAAGGAAAGTTTTGTGTACAAGTGCATTTTCTTCATATGGGAAAAATTTTGCGCAATAAGTGATAAAACATAATGTACTAATTTCGCCAAGATCTGCATAATTTTAGTTTCCCTGTGTTATCGGTTTCCAAAAATTGCAGCTGATTCAAATAAAATCTGCAAATTTATTCTAAAATGAATCGACGTGGTGCACCAAAAAATATAACTTTTATCGCTAATTGTTTAATTATTTACTTTTGATTATTAATTGATTTTAAGTATTTACTTGGAAAAATTTTTTATTTGTTGTTGTTCTGTATTGATTTATATTTTGTGATTCATCATAAATTGATATGAAATTGCATTTGGAAAAATTTAAAGTGTTTGTGATTTGAAACTAATGTTGCAGTGTCCATATTAAATTTTGAAATTTAAGGTATTCATGTTGAATATGATATATTTTACAAAGAAATATTAATTTTAAAAGTTTGGTTTTATTATGTTTTTAGTCATATGTTTCATTTGATATAATAAATTTTGACATTAATTTAAAAAGTGAAAATATTTTTGTTTTGGTTTTGAAATTTATTTTGCTGATATCAATGCTATAATAAATGTGGAGGTATAAAAGGTTTTATTAAGAATAAGAAATATTCACACACACTTAAGAAATTTTGAGTATTATTTTGCAAAGTTTAAGTTGCAAATTTGATTTATTCATAGATTTGATTTATTTAAACATAGTTTGTTTTTGTGCATCTCTTATATTTTGAAATGAAATCCCATACTAATCTGAAAATAACATTTTTCGATTATGGTTATAATAGGAAATGCTACTTAAATGGACGTAAATGTTTATAAAGAAAACTTAGTTTAAAATACTCTAAATTTTATAATTCACATAAATTTTAATTGCTTCATAAATTAATTTTGTTTAAAATCAGGTTTAGATGTGTTGTTTGAGTATGGCAAATAATTTATATTACATGACTTAAAAGAAAAGTAAATAAAACAAATTTTACTATACTCAGAAAAATAAATAATGAAAAAAAAATAACGCCAACTCCCTCCATTCTGATGCCTCGGGAGACCAGTTTTTATACTCTTTCGACTGCTATAACAGATTGAGAGTGTAGTTAGGTTGTTAAAAAATAAAAAGAAACAATTTTCTCTGGAGATTTTGCGATGTGGATTAGCACAGAGTTTGATCATCAAAACCCAAAAATGCTCATCTCTGCAGGCTATAATGTCCCATCGTATCTTTCTTCCTAAACAGAAAATTCTTCACCATGTAAAAAATAAATTAAGTCATAATTTTTAATTGCCATACTACCACACGACACTTAAGAACATTTAAATTTCTGAAAAAAAAGAAAAAATTAAAGAACATTTAAATTTCCTGATTTCTGAAAAAAAAATTGAAACAATTTATATTTTAGAATTATATATCATTGTTTTTTATTTGTTTACATTTAGAGTTTTTACAGGTATCAAGAATCTTCAAGAATTTTTACAGGAAGTATAAGAGTTTACATTTATTCATATTAATGTTTTAATGAAATGCATTTGAAATTATTTTCATGTTTATGATAAAGTGAAGGGAAAAATTTTATAACAATTCTATTTTAAATTTTAATTTCTTATTTGGGCATCCCTGTAAGATACGGGTGTGTGTAAAGGGCCCTGGCGCACACACGCGTCTTGAGGAGGGGGGAAATTATAATAATCTCACTCAATTTTATTTCAAATTCTAATATTATATATTTTAAAGTCCTAATGTATTCCAAAATCACTTTTCTTAAACTCCAGTTTCGTTCTTTTCCCTCGCTGGAGGTATATTAAATCTCCCGTTTTGACATATTTATTACTAAAAAATATTTTAATCGTTTCCACGCGCACACAACTTGCGAAATCAGCGACTTACTGTCGCCATGCATTTTCCCTAAAATACTTACGTAATATACTAAAAATAGCTATTATTCCCTTCACTTTGATCACATGTCTATCTGTTGAATCCCTACCTGAGAAAAAGCAGGGATTTTCTGTCCTCTCTTGGCTTGAAAACTTGAACCAAGATGTACGTACATTCCGTCACTCTCCCATAATAAAAGAAATTATTTAATTACTCGGCCTGTTTTTTATTTAACGACTACAACAACGAAATCATTATATATATATATATATATATATATATATATATATATATATATATCGGATAACACTCATATCATTACAATATTTAAGACTATGGACTGGTATGCATTAAGTTATATACTTTCTCGTTTCTTATCTTGAAAGATTTTGGAGATTTATTCTCCTACTTTTTTTCCCAACTATTGGCTTTCGCAGAGGGTTGGCGTCACAAATTCGGATTAATACGACATAATCGATTCCCAAGATCGATTGGCATTTGATTGTTGAAATTCTAATTCTGAGTTGTCTTTTTCATAGTAGTAATAATCTAACTAGTATTAACACATTAGTATACAATCTAACAATTTTTTAGATTTCATTTGTATGATTATTGATAAGGTAACATTATTTTAATTTTAATTTTTTAATTTAATATGAGTATGTATTGAAAATTTGACATGTGTTTCACTCTTCGTGAAAAATTATGAAATGGAACTATATATTACAAAATCCTCAATAACATTATTTTCCCCTTACTGAAACCAGCATTTTTGTTGAAAACTCAATCAAAACAGAGAGGAAATATTTTTATTTTCAATAGAAACATGAGATGAATTGAAGAAAATGAAATGTACTTGAAAGAGATCTCAGACATAGCCTAGACACGACCCTTCTTGAATGTCTGTTCAATCAATCTAATGCTTTTAGATGTCAAAGATAAGAAATCTGAGACTAAATACGAACAAGAAAAGTTTTTTACTGAAAAACAAAGAATACATTGGAAGGGTTATCAATGATTTTATACTTCTAAACATCTTGATTAAATTGAATTTACTCCGTTATAGCGAAAGGTTACTGAAATTATCCTGCTATTGAAATTATTCTGATAGTTAAATTATCCTAATATTGAAATTATCCTGATACTGAAATTATGCTGATATTCAAATTATTCTGATATTGAAATTATCCTGATATTGAAAATATCCTGATATTTGATATTTTATTAAATTATGCTTTGATTAATAATTTAGACTCTTTGAAGGATACGTAAGGCATAATTTATACGAAAATCTTTGAAGAAAGGGACTCTTGAACCAGCGTACGTAAGCCATCGGCCATCGTGGCTCAAGAGTAAAGGCGATATGGTCAATTGATATTATTTGGAACAATAAGACAATTTTACGCATGCACCAATGTCAAATACGAACTAGTGAGTTAAATATGGCATGGTTGAGGAACATGACTGGGAAGGAAGATAGCCATAGGTTCTATCCTCTGGCTGTGTCTTAAATAGCATTATTCAAAAACTTATAGACCTACGTGGACTTTAGCAATGAAATGTTTACTGCGGTTCGGCTTGATGCTGGAGTTTCACCTACTAGTGAAACAGATATATGGGCCAGTTCTATAGAAGTTCTCTAAGAAGCCAACCCACCATTATACAGGGTTCCCACTTATATCCGTTACACCCCCATAACTTCTAAACGGTGACAGCTTAGGCCATAAAGTTGGTGTCTAGGTATAGTGAAAAGGCTATGCGCTACTCGATGAGACAACTTACAACATCATCTATCGGCAAATTTTGGAATTAGCGGTCCTATCTCGTAAACGGTGAAAGATAGGAGAAAAAAGTCAATTAGAAAGTTGTAGAGCACTCTCGATTTAGTACGAAAAGATACCTTGCGCACATTAATACTCAAAACAGAATGCAAAAAAAGAACATTTGTTAGGTCATGATTTCGAAAATTGCCATGTCATAAAGAGTGGAAGAAAGAAACTGAGACACGTCCCTGTCCTCTGGATCATTTATTTATATTGCTCAAAATGCTCCCCGTTAGCCACTATACACATTTGCACTCTCAACTGGATTTCTCGCTGCACATTGTGCAACATGCCAAGTATTACGGAGGCACAAGCATCAGTAATGCGTCGACGAAGATCTTGCAATGTTGTTGGAGGGGTCCCATATACCTGCCCTTTTATGTGTCCCCATAAGAAGAAATTCAATGGGGTCAAGTCAGGTGAACGGGGAGGGCACTCTACGAAATCACCATAACCGATGACTTGATTCTGGAATTTCTCCATTAGATACTGCTTAACGTGTGAAATCTTATGCGGAGGGGCGCCGTCATGTTAGAACCATACATTTCGAACTTGGTACAACGATAGATTCTCAACAAAGACGGTTATTACATCTTGCAAAAGCTCCAAGTACCGTTGTCCCGTTAATGTTCCCTCGTAAAATACTGCTCCAATGAGCCTGTCATTAAAAATTCCGCATAAAACATTAATCGACCAGCGTAATTGATGTCGAACTTTGACAGCATATCTCGGATTTTCCAGTAACCAGGTTTGGACGTTCTGTTTATTAAACATTCCGTTACGCGAAAAACATACCTCATCCGTCCAAATTATGTCTGCCAGGAATGTTGGGTGGTCCTCTAAGTAATTCATCACAAAGTTGCACCACGTGTAACATCTCTCAGCGTCTCTTGGCAGCAATCCCTGCACAGGTGTGGATCGGTATGGATGAGCACCTGATTCAGTCAGGATTTTCCCAACACGGCTTTTTGAGAGGCCACAATTTTCACTCATATTTTTTGTGCTTCTCTGAGGATGGGCGAGTGCGTATGCTAGCACAACTTCAGGTTCCACTTTGTGTCCTACATTACGATGTCTACGAACTCGAGGTCGACTGGTCACGCAACCCCTCTCCCTTAAACGTTTTACAACTTTTAAGAAAACGTCCAGGAAAACATTCACGATACAGCCGTGCAGCTGATTTTGCCTCACGCCCACATTTACCGTAAATTAACAACATCTTGCAATATTCGTTAATGCGAAATTTTGCCATAACTCTCAGCTTTAACGTACAACCCAGCGGAAACATCCTTTTTATAGTATTAGTCTCTGGTTGACAGGTATGACTTTCCATCCTCATTTGCATAATACATGAAATCCATGTGATGTTTTACCAGACATGGTTGAGTTGAGCTGTGTGTTTGGAGAGACGATTTTGGAAGATCAGAAAACGTTTTCATGGTTTGTAGAGACATTCATTAACACACGCAACCGGTGGGGACAGAAGCATGGTTCTCATGAATGCAAATCGCGTGTGTTTCCTCTGTGCCACAACACAGGCTGGTATTCAGTCCGTAAGGTGGTCTTCTCTCGCTTCACTGGCGTTTCACGACGCCATATTGTTGAAAATCACAATCAAACAAATGTTAATTTTTTTACATTCTGTTTTGAATATTAATGTGCTCAAGGTATCTTTTCGTACTAAATCGAGAGTGCTCTACAACTTTCTAATTGACTTTTTTCTCCTATCTTTCACCGTTTACGAGATAGGACCGCTAATTCCAAAATTTGCCGATAGATGATGTTGTAAGTTGTCTCATCGAGTAGCGCATAGCCTTTTTACTATACCTAGACACCAATTTTATGGCCTAAGCTGTCACCGTTTAGAAGTTAATGGGGGTGTAACGGATATAAGTGGAAACCTTGTATATTGGCGTTAAGTGAGACTTCTACCTTTGGCGCTACCTATGTGCTTCATAATAGCATTAAGCAACAGAAGATTCCACACTCTCTCTTATCAATAAGATTCGGGAGGCTAAAAGCTAGTCTAGGCGGGTATTACATCCGCCAACTACAGGTTTATATTTGTAAGAAAGTTGAAACAAAAAATTTGTAAATTATTTAGAATATAATAAGTCATCAAGGAAATGCATGATAGGAAATTTTAAATGTATTTATATAAATGGGAACGAAAGAAATTAATGGCACTAAATAAAATAAACACAAAACAGAAGAGACAATTCTGAAATAACGGTTATCAGTGTTATGAAATGCAATAAAAAAGAATTTCCACGAGGAGTTCAACGAGGCTGTCTAAATTAAATGACATTGGACAGAAATAAACACCGAACACAGAGATGATTTTGAAATAATGTTTATCGTTTTATGAAATGTAATAAAGATGAAGTTCCCCGACATCAAGACTTACTAAATGAAAGGA
>BGPR01003375.1:75282-87008 GCA_013235015.1 Araneus ventricosus | reverse complement strand
CCCCAACGCATTACCAAAAATTTGAATGCAGATTTACATCGATCTCAAGAATGACAAAATTCGATGCCGAAAACGCTGAAATCCGCGTTTTCGCACAAACGTGTCATGTCTGTGTTGATAGACAAACGTTAGGGAACGAAAACTAACAAAAATGAAATCGAAATAACTAAAAAAACGAAGAAAAGAATGTTAAAAAGAACGCGAAAATAAATTGGCTTCAGCAATTTTTTTTTCTCACGAAATTCGGATCGGTAGAAATTCGTGGATGATTTTCTTTCATCCAATCAAAATTTGGAATGAATTGTGATTGGATGAAATGAAAGACAATTGGACGAAACGAGAAAGAAAAGAATACAACCTTTTCAGGCATACCTCCCCATGCTAAATTTGACTCCAAAGCGCGGCAAAACGCCGATACATAGCTCGGACGAAACATAACTTTCGGCAGGATTAGGCAATATCTTATGAATTCAAAACTCTTTTGCCTTAGAGCCATAAGCAAAATTTTTACTTGGCGCACAACTTTTGTTTGTGTAAGCACCCCCCCCCCAACACATTAACAAAAATTTTAATGCAGATTTGCATCGATCCCAAGAATGATTAAATTCGATGCCGAAAAAGCGGAAATCCGCGTTTCCGCGGAAATGTGTCATGTCTGTTTGTGAATTCAAGAAAACATTCGTTATTGGAGAATGGTTCACTTCAACAGCAAAATTATAAATCTTGATCGTATTATTATAACTAATATTGACTTAAAATTTTGTTAATTTCTCTTTAAAATAAAGAAAAAGGTGCACAATAACTCAAATAATTTTTTCAAATCTTCTATGTGAATTTATATAAAGGTAAAAGAAATAAGATAGTATTTATGTGTTTCACTCATCATGCCCTAAAAATCAAATAGATATACATTAAAGGTAGGAAACTACTCAAAACAAAGAATTACAAAGATTTTTTAACATCCGTATCGGCTTTCACGATGAAAAAATATTATAAACAATTTTAATTATTGAGTTTATTAACCTGCACACTGCGAAAGAAAATATTACAAACATTTATAGTTGGTGAATTTACTTGCATGCAAGTTGATTCTGCTTCCTGTGGAAATATTAAATACGTTTATTCGGGTGTAAGTTGTCCAAAATGTTGCTATAGGAATCGAAAATAAATTTTGATACACTTACGGATATCATCGAGAAATGAAACAGTGCAATCCAACGGGCATCGTAGTATCAATAACATTTTAAATTTAAGAAGTGTGGAAGAATCCTTTGTTTCGCATAAGTTAACACCAAAATACATCAAAATTATGAAATATACAGTCAAATAATTATAAAAAAAGCTTTCAAACAGCTGATGGAAAAAATATCATTTGAAATTTTTCCTACACTTTATTAATCCCATTACAGAATGGTTTCTTGCATAACACTTAGACAAAACCAATTTTGAGCGCACGTCACATCATTATGTGTAAGAATAGGCGACAGTCGAGATGAGAACACTCCCGAATTTTTTCAAAAAAATTATTTAATTTCAATATTTGGATAAAATCATATTTAAAACAATTTTGTTCATTACTTATTACTTTTGCATCACATTTAACTACATTGCGATTATTCTGACTTTGACATCAGTATTAATGTATTCTTTATGGAGTAATGCTTAACACAAACCCTTTTTAACTCTATCGATACGGGACCGTCCCATACGTCCCTTCAAGCAAAAGACAATAGCCGTCCGAATGTCTCTGTGAAATTTCCACCTCCCTTTCGTTAAGTGTGATTGATTTCACACTCGCGGCGCGTACTTTCTTCGTTAGAGTGGCTCACCCAGATGTGTTTGGGGAAGAGGGGAGTTTTCTTACAATTCGGACAATGCCAGCTGTCATTGTGGTTCTTGAGGGGGAAATTGAATTTCCCTTATCTTTGATGGAGGAGCGCAGACGTTCCCGTATTTTGAGGTCCCTTTATTTCAATGGCCTTAGGAATCAGTGGGTTAATAGTCCACTTTTATTAGAGCACTAGAAAGTAGATTTTTAATTTAAATTTTCTTCTATTTTAATTTCTAATTCATTACTAAAAATATTTTAGAGTCTTGAAATAAATATTTCTCAAGTTCCCTATCAGGTGGCGCCAAGCGCATGAAATCAAAATTTAATTAATATTCATCGATTGACCGATTATTAAGTTCTGAAAATAATAAAATAGTTTATTGTCATCGAGAATACAAGCGTACAAAATTTCAAAACTCAAGCACATCAAGAAGAGTGTGAAAAAATAGGTTAGAAAAGTCAATCTTTACAAATATGAAACAAGACAAATTAAATAAAAGTACGTGAAATGAAGCTTCAGTCAAATCCTACCGAATATAAATTGCAAAAAAACCCCTTCAAAATAAATTTGTATTTATTTTAAATATTCGTATTTATTCGAAAATATTAAGAAGTTTCGTACCATAGTGAATATGAGATGAAGCTTCATTGAAATCCTATCGAATATAAACTGCAAAAAATCCCTTCAAAACAAATTTATTTTTATTTTAAATATTCGTATTTATTCGAAAATATTTAGAAGTTTCGTATCATAGTGAACATGAGATGAATCTTCATTCAAATCCTATCGATTATAAACTGCGAAAACACCCCTTCAAAATGAATTTGTATTTAATTTAAATATTCGTATTTGTTCGAAAATATTAAAAGTTTCGTATCATAGTGAACATGAGGTTTTGAATATTACAGGACAAATAATTTCATATTAAAGATTAGAAAAACAATCATATTTTTAATAATCAGCTTTTAAGTAATATTCAATTTAATTTAGCATTAACCTTTTACATTTATCTTTATTTTTGAAAGAAGTTCTCAATGTGGGTGGGGAGTTTCGAACGTTAAAGCATCGTAATTAAAATTACTAAGTGAAATGTAAATGGAAAAAAATTATAATTGCAACTCATTTTGAGAAGTCTTTTTAATTTTTATCTACAAATTCACTAAATATAAGTATCTTTTTAAATTGCTGCTTACTGAAACTTAATTTCATTTTTGAATGTGTTATTAATTACGGAAGTATACTAATTACCTTTAAGAAGACTGGTGATTATACAGAAAACACTCAATTAATTCACAGTCGATTAATAACAGAAAATATTTTTGATTTATTTTGCGTGAAACCTAATTATACACTTATTAGCAGCAAGAAGTATTCCAATGCCTACCAAATAAATTTATTTGTAAAATTAATGAAGCAAATTAAAAGTTTAATTAGTCTTCTTTCTTCTCAAGTTCAAATTAAACAACGCGAGTGAGTAGCGCCTTTACGACATAAAGGGCATGTATAACACTCTACCTTAAAATTGAAAGTTTAGATTACTCAAAATGATGTGCTCCAAAAGTCAAGTTAAAATCATTTTTTTACAATATAAATGAAAATATGAAATTTGGTTGATATTTGCTATCCCATTGATTATCGTATTTTATTTTATTTTTTAACCGAACCTATCCGGCTAGCTCACAGGATGTGAATGGACGGTTAAAATAAAACTGGGCCATATTTAAATTAAATTAAATTTATTTTTCTCATACTTTCCACATAAAATAATTCTGAATTAACTGAAATTACTTAAACTGACAATTTTCATTATCCAACTAGCTACGCATGGCGAGATTCGACCGACCGGTTTGATGAGAGGGAAAAAACGACTCTTTATGCAAGAACACTCAAGAGATTCTGTCCATCCTCCTTCGCCTGATAGCGAAAAGTCCTTGCAGTGCCATCTCTTGGTAGGAGGGTGAGTTAAAGTCTATCGTGGCGCCATCTCCTGGTAAGAGGGCGAGATAAAATGTGATTGCCACAATTTTTATATCGCGCATTATTTATTAACTAATAAATACGGTTATTCGTAATTACCCATTTTTGGAGGATAAAACAGAATTTTTCAAGAAAAGAAAAATGAATTAAATGGCTAAAATGAAAAGAATAGTGAAATAAATGGGTTTTAATATGGAAAATGTCATGCCTTAATTTATCCGTAGTGTAGCCTGTCTTATTGCCAATCAAGTTGTAATAATAAGTGGAAAACAAAGACAATGGACTTCGCAATGTTTGCCTCAATTCATTTGAGGACCTTGAGGATAAATGAAAACAATCCATTCAAGGTTACCCCAAGGCATAAGAATGTGTTAAGAGTCGGGATGAAGCTGACAGTCTATTCGTTCTATATTTTGATTTTCAAGACATCTATCGACAAGCTTAGCTTGGTGATAGTGTTATAATTACCATCCATCACGAAGAAATCATCACTCATAATCCCACTATACGTTATTACCAGTGGCGGCTCGTCCATTAGGGCTTCAGAACTGCAGTCCCCCTGATATTATTTTTCAAACTTGCATTTTTCGTTTTTAATCTTATTTGCTTACTTTTCCACTCTCAGAATGCAATGACTTGCAAAAATGCAAAAAAAAACCAAATAAAAAAGTAAAAGACGTAAAATGAATCCAAACGAAAAGAGACGCAGGTTTGAGCTGAAAAATACTCCGCTCCTCCGAAATCCATTCACAATGCAGAAACTCCGGAGTGAAAAGGTAACCCTTTCTGCTTTTACCGTAGACGGGCTATGGGCTGAAAGTCAACACAGCTCTAGCTGGCACGGAGCCAACCCAAACGAGAAGAAGATGCTATATATAACAGATAGACACGTGATCAAAGTGAAGGGAATAATAGCTATTTTTACTATATTACGTAAGTGTTTTAGGGAATGGAGGCAATAAGTCGCTGATTTCGCGCGTTGTGTGCGCGTGGAAACGATTAAAATATTCTTTTAGTGATAAATATGCCAAAACGATAGATTTAATATACCTCCAGAGCGGGAAATAGAACGGAACTGGAATTAAGAAAAGTGATTTTGGAATATATTAAGATTTTAAAATATATAATATTAGAATTTGAAATAAAATTAAGCGAGATTATTACATATATATATATATATATATATATATTCAAATAATAAAGCCCTGGCCAGGAATGGAGAATTACGCCTAAAACGGCGTGATTTGCTCAGTGCGTTACATGATTACGAAAGAGGAAATAACGGAGACGCGGAGAGTTTTTATAATACCAAAAAGGGAAAAGTACCGAAGTTGAGGCCCGAGAAATATTGGGACTCTTGCGAGTCTAGTTACAGTAGAAGTGTTTTTATCATAGCATTGAAGTAGGAATAATTTGTTCGTAATTAAAAATTAACTGTCTTTAAGAAGGATTTATTTTGAAGATGGGGAAATAAAGATTTATTTTTAAGATAGAAAATTTCTAAGTCATTACATATATATATTTGCTCATTCCCACACAAAGTATAATCTGATTTGCTGCTTACGGGTTTTTTTTCGATTTGTGTTGCGTCAACAGGAACACATCTGGTTGATAGATTATTTGCTTTCTCTTGATAGAAGGCTAGATTTCTTTTGAAGAAGATATTCATTTTTGGAAGAATGTTAGCGAGTAAAGTGGGCGAGGAGGGAAGTGTGCAGGTGGAGCTTTGATTTTTTTTTCGTCAGCAGAATCGTCACATCAACATTCACTTAACTTTATATTAATAAAACTAGTAGTAAATGTCATATGCCGGTTATTTAATTTGTTTGAGGAGCAGGAAATTTCATATCTGGCATTGGAATTAAAAAATTTGGCCTACTGAAATATAAAGAAGCTTTTTAATCTTGTATACTTTTGATAAATATTATCTTGCAGCCCTCCTCGTTTCTGAGCTCACGAGCCGCCACTGGTTATTACATAAGATTCAAGAATATCATTCCAGTTCTTTTCAAGATTCAGAGTTCTGTAGAATACATGAGTGTAGTGTGATAGACAAAAGATTCCAATACAAACAGTAGTTTCTCCTACATTAAAATACTTTAGTAAACATCGAACTGGTAGTATCTGGTGCCTTTTTCTTTATACAGGGTTAGCAAGAAATAAGTTTCCTACTTCAGAGGGCTCTAAAATGCGTTCTATTGGTCCAAATGAGATAATATTTGAACTATAGATAATTCAAATGATGCGCTTTACATTTATTAAAGAAAAAAATATTAGTACAAAAACCACAGATAGGTGGCGTTATAATACACAGAAAGACATTTAATATATGTTAAATAAATGTTAAATAATATAAATTAGCATTAAAACTGTTAAATATGTCCACCTTCATGTTCAATAATGTGCTCTAATCGCAGAACCATATTTTCCACAACTGACTGGAGTGAGTCTGCCAGAATATCAAGAACATGGCGCCGAATGCTGTCCCTCGGATCTGGCAGATATGCTGGTCTTTTACGGTAGATATTGTCCTTCAGGAAACCCCACAACCAAAAGTCTCAGGGGGTGATATCCGGCGAACGAGGAGGCAATGCTGTTGGAAAATGACGGCTGATCACCCGTGAATCTGTGAAATGCTGTCTTAGCAATTACTGTTACACGACGATCAATGTGAGGAGGTGCGACATCCTGCATGAAAATGATGTCCTGAAGGCATCCACGCTGTTGAAGCTGTGGGAAAACAAAATTCCTCATCATATCATGGTACTGTTGTCCTGTGACGGAACAGTATCTCTTCAAAGAGCAGTTATATCTTCAAAAAATATGGTCCAATGATAAAGGTAGCCGTAAAACCACACCATACTGTAACTTTGTCAGGATGCAAGGGTTGTTCCTGGATAGCGTGAGGGATTAACGTGTGTCCATTGAGGCAAACGTGGGCTTCGTCAGAAATGCCAAATGACGTCAACTACCATTCGAACACAAGGAACTCAAGTGCAAAAGTTGCACGAACCTCTGAGTCCCAGTACTGCAATAGGTGCACAGGCTTGAAATTGTAGGGATAAAAATTCAAAATCCGCCGTAAGCTTTTTTGTGCAGTGGAATACGGCATATCCAATACACGGGAAACAACCGGCACACTCACACTACCTTCCGGCGACTGACTGATGGCTTCAACGAACACGGTAGCCACATCTTCGCCGCTAGAAGACGGGATTTTTTTTTCGTCCTCTACCTGGAAGAATGCCAAGTTGCACAGTTGTTTCAAATTTCTGTATCATCTTGCGTAGGGCACATGGAGACATTGGACCTCTCCGTATCTGCTTAATACGACTGAATTCTTTTACTGCTGCAACGGAGTTCTGCTGGTTCAGGTAGAACGATTTTACCAGTACCGCTTTTTCTTGCAACCTCGGCATGATGTGCAGAGAAGTAACTCAGGCTCGTGCAGAATCCTCCTTTTTATCCAAAGAATAATGCTAATAGGCATGCGCTGTAACGCAAATGATGTTTCACATTTTTCATATATGCAAATAAATACCATTTGTGTTCTAGCGCTTTCTATTGGTGAAGTTTGGTACTAATATGTTTTCTTTAATAAATGTCAAGCGCATCATTTGAATTATCTGTAGTTGAAATTTTATCTCATTTCGACCAATAGAACGCATTCTAGAGTCCTCTGAAGTGGGAACCTTATTTCTTTCTAATCCTGTAGATTAAAACTTGACCTAAATTCCTCACGACCCATATGCGAAGATCTCTATTATTGCCTGGTCCAAACGACGTACTATCTAGAGTAAGACAGTCAGCCACTTATTTCAAATAGTTTATGAGATACAAACACAACTGTTCTTCTCGCAGGCTTTGATTATGAAGATGCTTGGGAACCGTAGTTGTCGATATTCTCATGCCTTAATTAACAAAATGGATTTTCAAATTCAACAACTCACGCAGACCTACCTGTGAAGGCATAAGGTCATTAACAATGGCAGAGAGTGAAACCATCACATGGTAAAATGATCTACAATAAGCTAGGCCACATAAACTTTCCTCCCTCTCCGGACCGAAGAAGTCAGAAAAACAGTCTTCATAAAGGACTATAACTCGCGGCTGAACTCAGACAAACCTCCATGAAACTGAAGTTTCTGATAAGAACTAATCCCGAAATCTTAGGACTGCACTGCAAGAGACATTAAGAAATTTAGAAGCAACATCTTCTGTTAAGTCCATTATATTTTTAGTCATCTTAACGAATTGAATAAAGGTTTCTTCTTGATATGGTCAACAATATTCTGTTACCAAAAATTGAAAAAGCATTTATCAATTTGTTAGAGATAGGAGTATCATGACACAGTCATGCCCAGATACATCAATTAGTGACACAGTGGAATTTCGAAAGTTTCATATGTGCAGCTACCTCCGACTTCTACAGGGTGATTCAGTGCCAGTGCGATATGCATGCAGAAGGAGTAAGGAGAGGGAACAGGAAAATGATTTGGAATCACATAGCACTGTAGGGTCGGAAATGCCTTCTTCACGAACTAGCCCAAAATGAAGTAACATGCAATTGTAACAGAGTATTTTAGTTATGAGATTATATTTGAAGAAAACACCAATTCTAGAAAAGGTATTGCAAATTTCAACCGCAAGATCTTACCCAGATAGCAATTTTAGTTTGCAGCAAATTTGCAGCAGACTTGCACTGCAAATCTGCAAGCTTACAGCAAATTTGACACGACAAGAGTGCAAGTGTGAAACAAGTTTGCAGCAAGTTAACGCAAGCTTAGAAGTCACCATGGGATGAACTTGCAGCAACTTTGCATTGCAAACTATAGCAGAAGCAGAGTACCAACACAACCCGGGATAGAACTCGCGATCTACGGTTCCGAAGCAGACGCGCTAGCCATTCAGCCAGGTAAACTCTGCGAGGAGGAGATAGATTTCGCTAATACATCGTTCGATTCGATTCGTATAGGACTTATTTTAAAGTATTTTCTTGATTTCATTAATTTTTTGAGTTGAGAACATGATTTGAAGTCAAAGAGAGAGCGATTTTCGCTAATAACTACGTTTTGCTAGTAGAATAAATTATGAAATTAGAGTTCAAAAGTAATTACTTTAAAATGGGACAAAATGTATAAGTTATTATTTTTCAACAAACATTGACTGTTTTTTTGGTTTAATTTTGTTTAGAAATGTTAAAATTTCAACATTAAGAAAAAGGCGATATAGTTCTCTTTAAAGTAAAAACTTTTAGTAAAAAGATGGAAAATGTTTCAAAATTTTTTTTATAAAAAAGTTAGTTTTTTCACAAATTATCATTGATTTACTGAATTAATAAAAAGAAGGACGGTCTAGGAGATGCTATTACAAATCGGATGTTTTTTTAAAACAGAGACAAAGATAATTATCTCTTTGTGCTATCTTTGCATCAAGCTGGTTTTGCAAATTTGCATTGCAAAGGAGGTGGCGCTATTTGTCACGATGAACTTGCAGCAAGCTTGCAATGCAAGTTAGGTTGCGCTAGTTGTCACGACGAATTTGCTACAAGTTCGCTTCAAGTTTGACGCGTCAAATTTGCTATGCCAAAGTAACATCAAGTCAAAATCAAACTTGCTGCAAACTTCCGTGCTATCTGGGTACATATCATCGCTTAACAAGCAACACCACCTATCTCATTTTTTTGAAATTTCAAAGAGGATGAAAATGCTCAATTTTTCGCAACCAATAACGAATATTTCTGAATTTTGTTAGTATCTGATATGAAAACGAAATCACATGGTCCTACTAGATGTGAAAAAATTCAGAAATATTAATTATTGATCGCGAAAAATTGAGCATTTTCTTCTTCTTCTTTGAAATTTCAAAAAATTGAGATATGTGGTGCTGCTTGTTCAGCGACGATATGCTTGATATCGGTGCTACATGGAATCCCTAATATTCTAGAAGATTTCTCCTGTATTTAGGTCCTGTACAGATATGACAGAGACAAGGTCTTCAACTGATTTTCAATCATTAATTTGTACTTTCATATGATGCCAGAAGAAAGCTTCAAGACGTAATAGGTCCGACGATTTAGCATGGCAATGTAGTGGACCACCACACCTGATCCAGTGCTATCTATATATAACGCTTACATGCTGCCGGACTTCATCGGTGAAATAAGCGGATACCTCATCGTGTTGGGATGACAGTGAGCTACAAAGCGACAGAGGAGCATGTTCTCATTTAAAAAGTCCAGGCAGGACGTGCTGCAGAAAGATTAAGTATTCCCTGCTACATAGATGAGAAAACACGAGGTAAGGCCTTATGATGTGTTCTCCAACAACGCTACATAAAATATTTACAGCGAAACGATTTAGGGATGCACGTGTGCAGTGCAGTTCACATACTGTATTACCGCCACGAGAAAAACCCTAGACACCAGACATGCATATGGCGGGTGTCATGGAAACGGAATAGTCCACTGCATTTAGGAGCTGGAGGAAAGGGCTTTATTTTCATTTGGAGCAGATAGAACCTACGGAAGTCTCATTTCGCTTTTTACTATGGTGGAAAACGAATTCCTCGCCTAAAGAAGTGTGATTTGTTCGCCAAATGTTGGGTTGATTATATACCCGTTTACCTCCTTTCTTCGACTCGCCTACTCGCGGCAACCCTGTCCAGGGTTTTTCTCCTGGCGGTAGGACAGTACAACGTCCCTTACGTGTGAAGAAGGCATATCCTACCCAGAAATTCTATCCAAATACGAATCGTCTTTGTGGCGCTACTCCTTCTACATTTGTTTCACGGGTGCGGAATCACCCTGCAAATAAATTTTCAGTCTTTAAGAAATAGTGCTGCGAATAATTTTCTCTTATATATTTTGTTAGAAATCGTTAAAGCTCAGGAATGTGGGCGTGGCTACGTGCTAGACGCAGACACTTTCTCTACAAATTAGCATACACACCATGGGATACTGTCTGGATTATGTAGGAGTTATGGAAGGTTTTTTTTAGCTAAGTCAGAAGTTTAATATCTTTTTTATGTTGATTCATTGACGCGGACATATCAATTAGGAGTTATACCAGAAATAATTTATTTTCCCAATATAATCTTTCATCATTTTTTTTGTTTATTTTGTGTATTTTTTTCCTCTGAGTGTTGGTAAACTGAATCGTTTTGCTAAATTAGCTATAGAATCTTCAAAGTATCCAACTGAAGTTAGTGCTATTTGACAGTTGTTTTTTCGGCCGAGTTTAGCAGTTAGCTTTCGTTATTTTATGTTTTTAATCAGGTTTTAGTAATTAGTCCTTTTTTATTGTTCAGTTTTGATTTGAGTGTTTGTAAACAATTTTTAAGGTTTTCTACCAATTTTTTTAAAATCCAGTTGTCGTAATTAATTATTTTTTAGTGTTTAATTTTGATTTGAGTATTGGTAAACAACTTTTAAGGTTTTTTCACTAAATGTTTTAAATCCATTTTTCGTAATTAGTTTTGGTTTGATTGTTTAAAGATTTTAAATAATTGTTTTTAATTTAGTTGTCGTAATTAGTTTTTATTTGAGTGCATTTTTTTGTTTATTTTGCGTCAGCTTCTTTTTCTCTGAATATTGGGAAACTTTATGATTATAGATCTTTTTACTAAATTATGTGATCTTCAAATTATCGGACGGACGTTATTGCTAAAATTTGCCAATGTGCATGTGATTTTGTATTACATCTTTCATGAGTGAATATGTTCCGAGATATGGTTGGCGTGCTAAAAGCCCGTTTTAGACGGGCACAAATCTTCTAGTTTCTTATAATGAAATATTTATCATCGTTCATCATTAGTCTTTATTATCACTACATTGCATCTTAGTATAAGGCATTAAATTTATACTTCATTTTTTTTGTAAGGTGAGCGTTAGACAACGAGTTGTGCCTGAAATTTTAT
>BGPR01003375.1:17263-31001 GCA_013235015.1 Araneus ventricosus | reverse complement strand
TTTATGAGCGATTTTAAATTTTTTAAAAAATTCCTTTCGTCTTTTAATTCAGATTTTGAATCTGTTGCTCTTCATTTTAAGCGTTTCCTCGAACCTTTCTTTTTTCGCGAACCATTCTTAAAAACATAATTAGAGAATTTTTATAATATCTTATCGAAAAACAACGGTAGGAAGTTTTTTGAAGCATTGCTCCTAAATCTAACGAGTAGGGATAGCAGTTATTGCGAAAATAACCGGTTTTCGGTTATTTAGGTTTTTTTCATCTCCGGTTTAACCTAGAGGTTATAACCGCTCAAAATAACCGGTTTACGGTTTTCTAAGAAAAAAACAAACGCTCTTTCTAGACAAATTACTATATTAATACTGCTTTTACAGGAAATCAATCCATTGGCCAATATTTATCTGTTCATAAAGACTCTTTCAGTAATCCGCTAACTAACAGAAGCTTTGAGGAAGCGTTCGCAGTTGATTGGTCTAAGATGATGAAATTCTAAGTTTCATAACTTGGTAAATTTTAGTCCAATCGAACCTAAAATCGAGCCCATCTTCCGATCCGATTTTTCCCCCGGTTATTGGATTTAAAAAAAATAACCGGTTCTAACCTGAACAAAAATAACCGAAAAAAACGGTTAAACTATACAAGAAAACAGGTTTTCGGTTAAAACCGATATGTTTCTCCCATCCCTACTAACGAGTAGTTTCTTCGTCATAATACCTCGATCGAATGCAAAAAGCAGATGGGATCGAATATACTCTTTTTCCACTTAACATTCCATTTTAATGATGTGAAAATACACATAAATCAATGAAATTAGAAAAAAATTAAAATACATTATTTTGTAGAACATTAAATTCTGTTTCAAATAATATTAAATATTTTGCCAATGTATTTTGTCTCTTCTCGAATTTTTAAATTTGAAACAAAAATCTCACGAATTGTTACTAAACTTAATAAATAATTACCACTTCAATTATTTGGTTTCAGAAGAAAATGGTCCGATTTTCTACTATTTAGCCCATAGATAATAGTGGTTAGAAATCTAATAGCTTGATTTCGGACATTTCGAATGCCTCATAAACAAGAGGAATTTCCTCTAGTTTCTGTGTGAAAGTACAGCAGCAAAAATTGGAAATCTGTTTCGTCATTTTAGTGCAACGAAACCAAATCAATTTATCTGAAAACTGACTAATATTTACAAATTATCATAGGAGAAGACAAAAATGAAATTTGTAAAAAAATATATACCTTTTCCCGAAATATGAGTAAATAATAGATTTAACGACCTTCACAAAAGAATGACTATATTTTTATTGCTAATTCGTTCAATAACCATCTATATTAGAATTATCCAGAAACTGCAGTAACGCTCACGTGGTTTGACTATCTGCGAAAGGGATTCTGGCAGCTTATGAGATAATAAATTTCCCTTTGTCTGTCAACAAGTTAGCATACACAGAGGATCTACGGTGATTTAATATCAAATAGGAGTTATACCAGAATTAATTTATTTTCCTAAATCTTTCAACATTTTTTTTTGTTTATTTTATGTATTTTTCCCCCTCTGAGTTTTGGGAAACATTGAATCATTTTTCTAAATTATGGGATCTTCAAATTATCCAGCAGACTGGTAAACAGTATGAATAGGGAAGATTTCACTAGAAGGAAACAGATTATAAGTATTTTTAAAGTTTCTTACTAATTGTTTTTAATCCAGTTTTCGTAATTAGTTTTGGTTTCAGAGTTGGTAAACAAAACATAATTGATTGGAATGTTATGAAATTACATGCATCCGTAATATTTTTCCTTCTGTGTATTTAATTTTTGAATTGAATATTTAAAAGAAAGTCGTTATCTTCAATGTTATAAATTCTTTTTGAATTAATTATCGTTTGAATACATGACAAAGTGTTAATTTTGCATTATTTTTACTCAGACAAAAGGAAATTAATTGTTAAAAGTAAAGTTATTTACAAAACGAAAGTTAGTGTCAATTGATTAATGAGTCCTTTTTCTCATGCTGTGAATTTAGAAAACTTTCGTTTTTGTTAAAGGGTTTCTTTCTTAATATTTCAATTTATGGTGCATGCTATTACTAGTCTTTCCTTTCGGCATTGTTTTATTATGCAATTGGTAATGATTTTTTTCTGTTAGTGAACTTTGCATTATTTTCAATCGGATAAAATGAAAGCAATTGTTAAATGTAAAGTTATTTACAGAACGAAAGTTAACGTCAATTGAATCATCAGTTCTGTTCTTCATGCTTTCTTTTATTTCTTAAGCACTCTGCCAATGCTCATGAGATTTCCTACTACAGTCGACGCTCGCTATAACGACCCTCTGCGTTCCACAGCAAAAGGTCTTTATAACGAGTGGTCGCTATAGTGGTTATAATTAAAAAATGTACACATGCACGCTCAGCAGTTTCGCAAAAATAGGCGATTTTTAAAGAGATTCCAACTAAATACTGAAATTATTCTTTATCATTGGTATTAAAAATAAAATTTTATCAATTAAAACTATATTTCAGAAACAGATTTTAAAGTAGAAAATAAAGGGTGTTATATACTTACAAAACATTTATTTTCTAAAGAAAAAAAAGCAGAAATGGTTGTCTTTTCTGCATATGTGATTTTTGCAAAACGTAATTTTCCATTTCAGTTAAAGATGATAAATAATGTTCTGTATTTTCTTGCCTTTCAAAAAAACATTTTAAAGTCTCAATAACACTTGAAATATGTTTTATTCTTGCCTATTCTAATTTCGGCGCTGTGGTGAGTGGTAATTCTCCCCGCCCCCCTGTCAAAGTTGAACTGTAGCACTGAAGACATCTACGAAGCTTGGCAATACAATAATCAAGGTAATTTACGTTTAGAAACATGTTCTTTTTGGAAAAGTACCGGGAAGAGTGTCCGCTGAATTCGGACGTTGTATTGGGATTAGACGACACTGTATGCTCGTTATACTGGAAGTAAAATAACATAGTGCAGAGGGAAGCACAGTAAGGGGATTTTATCACTGGCCGTTATAACGGAATGGTCTTTATAATGGGTGGTCGTTATAACGAGCGTCGACTGAACTACTTTCGTTAGTAAACCTGTTGCAATGAGATCTGAGATCTTTTTGGCAAGTTAAAAGCCCGTCGTAGAGGGGCACAAATCTTCGAGTCCAATTAAATATCAAGATTTGACGCAAAGATGTATGAACTGCGAAAGAAATATAAATAAGCTTTAGATAATGAGTTACGATACAGGATAAATTCAGCGCAAAAAATAGAAACCAGAATTCAGTACTCTATTTTCAATAATAAATGATTCTAGCAGTATTCATTCAGAGCAACAAAAGAAACAATAAAAGTATATTATGTTTTCTTTAATAAATGAAATTTCTGCATTTCTTAGATTTCATAAAGGAATTTTTATAAGGTATGAAAAAAATTTCATCAAAATTGAGATTTAAGGAATATATTATTTTACTGAAAACACAAATTAGTTTTCCAATTTTTCTCCTTCTGATGTCTGATATTCAAGATCCGAACTGTTGCCTGAGATTTCATTTATTAAAGATGTTTTGGCACTTCAAAATGTTACAGCGGTAATTTTTTTTTGATGTTTACAGAAATGTTATTTTCAAAAGTGCATGCTTTGCAAAAATGGTGTATGAAAGAATATTTTTGAAAGATCGCAAACTTTGTATATTTTTAAAGTTGCAAAATGTTTTCAATGTTTCAAAACAGCTTAGGGTACATTAAAAGAAAACTGAATTCCGCTATATTCCTCGAAATTTCTTAGATATTTTTTCTCACTCACACATCCGAAATAAAATGGAATTAAGATTATTTTAGAAGTACCCTTAATACATTAAACATAGATATTGATTTTTTAAGTTTAAGAACCTTACATAAATAAAGTAAATAATTTTTTTCGTCTTTTTTCATAAATATTATTCACTGAAATTTCTTCCAATGTGATTCCTCAATTTGATGCGACACAACATTAAAAAACGCCTGAAACTTAGTTAATTCTACATTTTATTTTTAAATAAATTTTAACTTAAATCTTTGAAAATCAAAAGATTACCAATTTAAAAAAGACCCCAGTTTCATCAGAAAATTTATTTCTTCTGAAATGTCACTCGAAACGAATTAAAATATGTTTAATGAGTAATCAGAAATTTAAATAATCAGATTTGTTGCAGAAATTCTAAGGTTTTTAAGAAAATCATGTTTACTTTAGAATTTCCTCAAACTGAATTCCGTTATATTCCTCGAAATTTTTAGATATGTTTTCGGATTCACATCTCCGAAATAAGACGGAATTAAGATTATTTTAAAAGTACCTTCAATACATTAACTATAGTTATTGATTTTGAAGATCCTTTCATAATTATAGTAAATAATTTTTTTCGTCCTTTTTTATAAATATTATTCAATGAAATATCTTCCAGTATGATTCCTCAATTTAATGCAACACGCCTGAAACATAGTTAATTCTACATTTTATTTTTAAATAAATTTTAACTTAAATCTTTGAAAATAAAAAGATTACCAATTTAAAAAATACCCAGTTTCATCAGAAAATTTTTTTTTCTTCTGAAATGTCACTCGGATCGAATTAAAATATGTTTAATGAGTTATCAGAAATATAAATAATCAGATTTGTCACAGAAATTCTCAGGTCTTTAAGAAAATTACGTTTACTTTAAAATTCCCTAAAATATTAACTTATTAAACTAGGAGAAATAGAATCTTAGTTTTAAGAAAATTCTTTTGTTACGAGACTTTTAACCATCTATACTGCGCACTTTTACCAAAGAAGATAGATTTCTTTAATTTCTGGTAGGAGAAATGAGTTCATGGAGAGTATTAATTAAATTAAATTTGTAATAATCAAAGTTGTTTATTAAAATTTCGATTATATGTCTTTTCCTATATACATTGTTTCTTTTATGTCTGTCCCTTGACAGACATATAAATGGTGCTTTAATATATACGAATCAGAAAGGCAGCTGATATATTTATTTTATTACCTTTTCAAATATTATTTTAAAATCTCGTCATTATCCTTGATTGAGATGATTGAGAGTATATAAGGAAGTTCTCTCCCAGATAGCAAAAACAGCTTGTCTGAAAGGTTTTGGAAACCTTATCGTCGGCAAGGGTAAAGGGTTGTCACAAAGGTTTCCATGACAAGGGTTGAACCTTTCGGCAAGGTAGCTGAAAGGCTCGCTAGTCAATAAGAAACAAGATTTTCTCTGTAAGGTTTTTAGTAAGATTTCCCCAAGCTTTTATTACAAGTTTGTTTCAGGCCTTTCCAAAGGTTGTTAAGAACCCTCCTTTGGTGGACACAATAGAACCCACCTTTCCCCTCCGAAGCCGTACTACTACACAGGGGTCAAACCCCCTTTTCTCACCCCTTCTTCAAAGTCGTACTCCTACAGAGGGGTCAAACCCCCTTTTCTCATCCCTTCTTCAAAGTCGTACTCCTACAGAAGGATCCAACCCCCTTATTTCTATCCCCCTTCTTCTGACGTCATCTTATTCAACTTAAGAGTTATCTGAAATATCAATTAATTAGATAAATTAGAAAACTTAATTAATCAAAGCTTAATTATTAATTTCAATTGATTTGATTAATCTAATTTTTAATTGAGCTTACTTGTACGATTTCGTTGTAGATTGTGACAAAACTTCAAATTCCTCCGAGCCGGGGATCGAACCAGCGTTCGTAGAGTTGGAAGGCAAGAGCACTAACCATTATACCGGACGGGGTTACACACAAAGGGACAGGTGGTCCATGAAAAGCTTTCCGACGTCAATTTTGCGGGGATAGTTTCCAAAACGGTTTGCGCGCAAATGCTTTCGCGGTCTTTTAATTTGAACCTCGTAGGTGAGGTAGTTCATAAAAAGCTTTCCTACGTAAACCTTGCAACAATGGTTTCCTAAACGGTTTGCGCGGACAACCTATGAAAAGTGAAATGGAAACTTTTCCGCAACCTTCTTTGCTATCTGGGCTTCAATTAGCTAGTGATATATTTAAAGCATGGAAATAAGCCCGATGAAAGCATCCTAATTTACATTCCATTTTCAATAATTGCTTCAAAATGATCACGTAATCTAACATTTAGAATTCAAAGGAAGCATTTTAACACCGTGATCTTGAATATCAATGAGAAGTGAAGCTACTATATCATATTGATTGGTCGAGCACGTCCGTACTTTTGACGGGAGATGCGATTACTATTAATTTAAACGGTATTAAAGCCTTACAAGTCATTGAAAGTCACGAACTCAGATTTTACATTGAGGCTCAAGAAAGTCTGGACTCCTTAACATAGCATGTCCTTGCTCCAAGAAAACAATTAACAGCACTGCAGGGAGAAAGGAAAGTATAGTTTCGCCATGAAGTAGAGTAGTAAAAGAAAGTGAAATTATGCTACCATCAAACGTTGTAAAGACTAATGGTGTAGAACTACGTTTGTAGAAAATAAATATTTCACATCAGTTTTTCACTGATGCTGCAGAAAATATAGCGGAAAAGTAGACGAAATTAATATTGTTTCCCTGGTAACTCTTTTTAATTCTAAATGATAAAAAATAAATAAAAACATTTTTAAAATACTCAATTATTAAATAGAAAGATGTATAAAATAATTTTTTAATCAAAAATATGGTAGTCAAAACAAAATTGTAAAGCATAAGAAGGTTATAGAGATAATTTAAGTAAGAAATAATTTAAATAAGTTGGAACTTAAATCATATGTAAATTATATTTTCATCTCGGCAATTTTTTTTCCTTACGATATTCATTGTGGTTCAACAACCATATGGTATTGTTTTCAGCTTTTTCTATGATTTTACGACTTTATTGTGACCTCCATATTTTTGACTATAAAAATTATTTTCTGTTTTCAGTTCATTAATAATGGCATAATTTTAAAAATGTTTTTAATTTTATTATTTCTTACTTTTCTGTCAAATCATGGAACCTTATATTCAGTTTTTTTTCCAATTCATTACCAGATGAAGTCTCTGATACGAAAACAAAAGTTGATTAAAATTAATGAATTGACTGATAATTAAACTCTGAAAATAATTAAGTGAAGTGTTGTAATCGGGAGCCCACAAGTGTCAAAATTAAAATAATGAAATGTGATATCGGGAGCACACAAGTGCTAAAATTAAAATAATGAAATGTGTTATCGGGAGCACACAAGTGCCAAAATTAAAATAATGAGATGTGTTATCAGGAGCACTCAAGTGCCAAAATTAAAATAATGAAATGTGTTATCAGGAGCACAAAGTGCAAAAATTTCAGAACTCTAGCCTACTAGGCAGTAGGAGAAAAATCGATTAGAAAATTCCATCTATTAAACAAGTCACATTAAATAAAAGCGAGTAAAAATCAAACATAAATATCAGTTTTTTTTCTTCTGAAATACTTTCTAGAGTATGTTTCGTTGAATGTTAACATAAGTATCTCCTGATTACGTAAAATCCTTACATTTCCTGTCTTGGAACTTCGACATCAAAGAAATGGATGGAAAAAAATGGACACACAACCCTAACTCTCTATCATATGACATTTAAACTTCGAGATTAAATTATTTTAGTTGAAAATAGTTCAAAGATTGTTAATTAACAGGAAAGGTTTAACAAAATTATTCTTTCCCCATTAATTGGAAATGTTGAGAAAAAACATTCAAAGGAGATTTGAACCTCAAGCTCGGAACACAGCAACATGGTAACATTTTAGGATTGATTCATCTGTACTTATATTATTTTCAAAGATGATATACTGTGTTACATGGAGTAATACGAAATAAAATTGGTGTCACTGAAGAAAATCTAATTTTTTGAATTTTAAAGATGTGTACAAATGAATTTTGTGCGATAATATGCTCTGATGTTACTATTTCGGTAGTTTTTAATAAAAAATGTAATTGTAAGTTTGCAAAATAATACTTTCTTAGTGAGCACCTTTTCTCCAAGAAGGAACTGCGGGCCAAATTTGGTAGCTCTAAATCCGACCGCATTACGCATCATGCAGTTTACAGTTTATATCAAGCATGTAGCATAATCACGCAAAAAAGAATTTATTTAAATTAATTACGCACCGGTGATAATCAGTTAGAAGAAAATCGTATTGGCTACGATAGAGTTAAAATTTTGTGGCTTATTATTTTTAATCTTATGCCCGAAACGAAATCGGCCAAGCCAAATGTAGCTTATTCAATTGCGAAGTAAAACAAATAATGGGGATCATAGGTTGAATTTAATTAATACCTGCTGACTGATTTTAATAAATACGAATTAAATGATGAATACCAATTATTTCGTAAAAAAAGCTAAAATTATTTCCAAACGTTTCAGTGCATTTTTGGCATTTGTGCTATAAAGAAAAAGTTCAAATAAATTCTGCGAAGACTATTTTATGTGATGAAACAGAATAGCATAGAGCCGGGAAACTATAAACCATGTCTTCTGCTCTAAGATATAAATGCGAATTAAGGGAAGTTTTAATTGAGAAAGAGTTAAAAATACAAAAATAATAACAAACAACGATGAGAAATAAGAATCTGGTGGATAACGTCATCAGAGTCCATTTATCTATGCAGATTCAAAACCAGAATAGGTTTTCTGTAGAGGAGAAAGACTTCAAGGTCTAAATTTAATAAGAATTTTCCTCTAAGGCCTGAACCCACTCCGGAATAAATTGGAAAGAAAAGCATTTATCCAGAAAGAAGAAACTCAAAACAGTCTTTTAAACATTAATATTAAGCATAATTGGCTCGAAAGGACGAAAAATTTATAATTAGAGTGTACAAGTTGATAAGTACGAGAGGTTAACAACTACTGAAGCTCTTCAGTGCATTTTTGGCATTTGTGCTATAAAGAAAGAGTTTCAATAAATTCTGTTAAGACCATTTCATGTGATAAAACAGAATAGCATAGAGCCGGGAAACTATAAACCATGTCTTCTGCTCTAAGATATAAATACGAATTAAGGGCACATACGACTCTTAAACCTCGACAAAATAGGGGAAAACTGTCAAATTCGACACATTGTATCTCTGAAACAATACATTTCACAAACTGACTTTGTTTTCTAGAAATACGTCTATTCTTTCAGTTATAGTACACAGATTTTCAAATCTTAATATTTGTATGTATTTCTTTGAAAGAGTAATAAATATGGATACAATTTTTTGAGAAAAAATGAAATAGTCTCCTTGCGCGCATGATTATGGATAAAATATTGGTTTAAACACAATTTTTGGGGTATTTAAATAATCCAAACAGTCTGTTTAAGAAATTGAACCACAATTTAATCACATATAAATTTAATTTCTATTTTATATAGCAATTTAAAATAAAGTGTTAAAAATATTTAATATTTCAACGTTTCTATCCCCCCAACAAGACTTCTTTGGAGAGAAAATGTTCAAAAATTGTGGTTCAATTTGTAGAACATAGCGCAATACATATTCAGTAAACATTTTACGGAAAAATATTCAATAGTTCTTGAGGTATTGTGTGCAAAATATTAAAAAAAACACATTTTGAGATACAGCGCTTTAAAGATATGGCGCTTTTCAATGTTTACGTTGAACAGCTGATACATTTTCCTTCATAACATTCATAATTATTGGAATTTTCTTAACGCGGATTATTTTAAATTGTTCAAAAATAACTGGTGAATAATATATAATTTTTTCAAAAAATCGAAAATTTAAGGAATTTAACAGTCGTACTTGGGAAAATTTAAGGAATTTAACAGTCGTCGTAGGGAAGTTTTAATTGTGAAAGATTTAAAAATACAAAAATAATAACAAACAACGATGAGGAATAAGAATCTGGTGGATGACGTCATCAGAGAGGCCATTCATCCATGCAGGTTCAAAACCAGAATAGGTTTTCTGTAGAGGAAAAAGACTTTAAGGTCTAAATTTAATAAGAATTTTCCTCTAAGACCTGAACCCACTCCGGAATAAATTGGGAAGAAAAACATTTATCCACAAAGACGAAATTCAAAATAGTCTTTTAAACATTAATTTTAAGCATAATCAGCTCGAAAGGACGAACACTTTATAATTAGAGTGTACAAGTTGATAAGTACTAGAGGTTAACAACTACTAAAACTATTCTTAGAAAAGTCAATAACATTTGGATTTCATTAATTCTGAATATGATGTTACATGTCTCAGGGGATCATAATATTTTATGCTTGACTACATTTGTTGGGTTTCTGCCCTGGCTAAATTATGTCCCAATATTACTTTTCCTGAGGCTGTAGGATTTAGCTGAACAGAGAATGAGATCGAACAAAGATTGGGATGGTAAATGATATACATCTTAATATATTATTCTTTTCTCAAAATAAGTACAACTATGGTTTTAGACAGCATTTAGATAACGTTTCTAGAGAAAAATCCCAAATCAAAAAATTTTAATTATTTTAATGAAATTGTTTTCACATACATTTTTTTCCTTGCAAGAATAGTAATATAGTGTGTCCGTAAAGTCATGGTACACTTTTGATCGGTCACAGTAAAGCAACGAAACAAGATAGACAGGTGACATCTTCACCAAATAAAAGACAAACCCTCCAGGTTTGCATACCTGTTCAGCACAGTTCGATGTGGGCTCCATTTGTTGCCCTACACACATCTAAACGATAGTCCAGTTCTTCCCACACACGGGTATGGACGCCTGGTGTAACAGAGTGAATAACGTCCGTTATTCTCTGTTTTAAATGATTAATGTCGTCGATACGTTCACTGTACACATGTTGCTTCACATAACCCCACAAGTAAAAGTCTAATGGCGTTATGCCCGGGGATCGTGGTGGCCATGCCATGACAGAACCGCTGCCTATCCACCGGTGGGGGAATGCTGTATACAGAAACTCACGAACAATGTTGCCGTTGTGTGGAAGAGCGCCGTCCTGTTGAAAGATGACACCTTCTGGAAATTGTGGAACTGCATGCAATTGTAACATGTCAAGGTAGATGTTTGACGTCACAGTCGGCTCCGCACGGTGCGTGGTGTTGCGTCATCACCTGCGCGCGCACACCGTTGCACTGCAGACACTCTTTGGGATACTGTCCAGTGTAGCGCAAGTTCCAACCTTTCGTTTCGTTTCTGTTCGCCACAACAAGCGTTCATAACTGCACCATGACTTTACGGACACACTGTATAGAGGAACAGAATTAGAGGTAAAATATTTAATGATGGGAGTGCATGCAATTTTTGATTTATCTCAAATCCGGGCAGATTTTAAAAATCGTGTATATGCATGGTCTAGAAAAATATCTTAGGAAAGTGATATTATAAACGCACTCTTCGTAGGCACAGGCAGAACTATAAATAAATAACAACTTCCCTTCGTCTTGAAACCAGGTTGTATGCATATACAAAATTTCAGAGTAGCTTTATTCATTTTAACACAGCTGTTTCTTTTATCAGTACTATTGAAATATATCTTCTAACTGAAACTATATACTTCATGAATGAAAATTAAATTTTTTTCTCTACTTATTTTAATGCACTTGTTATTTTACAAAGCGAACATGCCCCTGAAAAATTTAATCGGCTTGGTTCATTCACACTGAAGTTTCGAAACCTTAATATACATGCTCTGTTAATACGTCAGATAATTTATATCATTTCATCACTTTCATACCCGTATAAAAAAAGGTTAAGCAGTTAAAGCTTTTTGTTGTCACTCAGATTGACCATATAAATGCGATTTATATAAAGCTCTATTACTTAAATGATCTAATGTATTGTTTAGTACAGCTTTCTGAATGATGCATAATCAAAAATATAGCACGAAAGAAGATAATACACAATATCTAGAGTACGGTGACCAGCCGTCCTCCTTTCGGGAGGACAGTCCTCCTTTTCCAAGTTCGGTCCTCCCTCGAAAAGTGTCCTCCTACATGTCCTCCTTTTCAATATTTGAAATTCGAAGACTGAATATATATTTAATTTCTAAAAAATTAATACAATGGGTAAATAAACACGATTAAATTGATAAAAGATGGGAGAAAATAGTTATTTCAAAAATGAATGAAATATTCCATGTGAAAATTTATTCTTGTTCAATTTTCGTTGTATTGCCCTGAAACTAATGCAATAGTTGAAAGGGTATTTTCAGTTGCTTATGATCTTTGGATATGGGAAAAATCAGGATTAAATACTGACACTCTAACTGCAACTCTTGCAGTAAAATTCAATATGAAGGATATTTGTCTTTCAGATATTTCCGATAAATTGTTAGAAGATGATACATTGATAAAAAAAATGCTTATTCTATTGATAAGTTTTCATCTAAATAATAATTAATATGCATATAAGCATAATTACAATTTAAAATGTTGCTTCGTATGCATTGATCATATTATAGTGTATCGTGTTTTGTTGTTGCAATGAACATTTTTTTTAAATTTATGTTATTTTTTCCTTTTATTTATTTGTGTCCTCTTTTTCATTGTAAAAAAGTTGGTCATCTTGCACTAAAGTCAGTGAAAACTCAAGTTGACAATTTATATAAAGCAACGAAAGAAATTATAACTAGCTAATAATGTCATACGCGTTTTCTCATATCTTAAGACTATACAAAGAACATGAAATAAACAGAAAAAGAACTCTCTGAGTTTACACACAGAGTTTCATAAAATAGAATGCTGAAAATTAAAAATGAATTCTTTTCAGATGTATAAACTATTTGCAATAATGAGTTATCTATCATTTATAACAATTGATTATCCTGAAAATGATCCTATATAGTCATAATGCTGTTGGCTTGAAGCTGTTAGCTATATAAATAAAATTCAATATATGTATGCACATGCGTATGTATGTTTGGTACAGCAACACAAATGGCTGAAACAATTTGGATGACACTTGATACATATGTTCTTAACTGCCTGATTGAAAATATTGTAGGGCAAAATCAGCTCCAACTCAGTTGCTTATAGGCAGGGTGAGTCGTTTAATTACATACAGCAAATTGAGCGATTGACATGAAATTTGATTCTCATGATTCAAGCAGTCAAATTATAAAAGCATATGTGTTAAATATTCTCAAAGGAATCTCTTAGGACAATAAATACCCTAAAGACATGCAGAGATGTTTGCTCAGAAAGCCTGGAGCAATTTTGATGAAATTCAGTAGGCATGTTTCTCAATGCTGAGCTAAAAATACTCTTAAGATAATCGAGCCCTAATTGAAATGCTTCTGAGTTGGGTGCAAGTGATTCATTGAAAGGCGTTTAAAGCCTGGAGCAATTTTGATGAAATTCATTAAGCATGTTTCTCAATGCTGAGCTAAAAATACTCTTAAGATAATCGAGCCCTAAATGAAACGCTTCTGAGTTGGGTGCAAGTGATTCATTGAAAGGCGTTTAAAGCCTGGAGCAACTTTGATGAAATTCAGTAGGCATGTTTCTCAATGCTGAACTAAAAATACTCTTAAGCTAATCGAGCCCTAATTCAAACGCTACTGAGTTATTTGCAAGTTATTTATTGAAAGGCGATTAAAAATGGACCAATTAGCATGTAACATTTCCGAGAGTTTCTTGAAAGAAAAATGTCGTAAGATGGTCCTAATAATATAAAAGAGATATGAAATATAATATACTACATAACCAAATAAAAGAACATCAGTATACTTTTAATTTTTCAGAATTTATTAGAATTTGAGCGATATTCCATTAATTTTTCAGAATTTATTA
>BGPR01003375.1:0-11478 GCA_013235015.1 Araneus ventricosus | reverse complement strand
AATAAAGATAACAGCATGTTTTTAAAACGACGCAAAACCTAATTATTGAAAGGTCATTTAGGAAGAGTAAACTTACCCTTTCTTGTGCGAGTTGAAACAGCCTTTATTCTGCAATCGTCTTCGGTGGCCATGTGGAGCACGGCTGTCGTCAACACAGTCGCTCCAGCGGAGTTTACGTGATGCCCTCTTGTCAAGAGCAGGTCTTGCTGCGCTTTGCATCATGGGTAAGTGGTTTAACCCTTTGAGGGGTCGTCCATAATGCTCCTCACGAAAGGTGGAGTTGCAGCTTAGCTGAAAGGTCCAGATTTTTGGAGCTTCAGTCTGGACCGTTCTAGAATCTGGGATACGCATTTAAGGAGGAGATGTTTGAAAATAATTAACAATAATAAATATATAAATGAAAAATAAAACAAACAAGTACAGAACAGTGTGTAGTTAAAGAAAAAATAGGAAGAAATAAGGAAGCATCAATAATACATGTTATTATTACTTAAACTATTTTTTTCAGGCTTATTCAACCACATGACTCATATTAGAGTGATAATATTTTGTGTCTAATAAATTGGGACGAGCGATTCTTCAGAAGCCAAGCACTTTAAAAATTAAATCTAACTAATTTTTAAATATATATTTTTTATTGATAAATAAAGAAAGTGGGACAATTGGGACACTTATTCCCAACTGGGGAAAAATGCGGGACGTTGTTCAATCTGGGACAAAGAGTTGAAATTCAGGACTGTCCCGACTACCTTAGCCCAATATATACTTTAATATATACAAAAAAAGAAAACGCAGAAGAAGTAAACAATAGTAATAACAATTTACCTTCTGCGCGCAACGTAGCAGCATCCAGTAATTGCATTAACAATATTGTCATAATAAACTAACCAATTAAGATACAATCAAACAACAAATATCATACTGCAATAAAAATTATAACACATAAATATTAAACGAATAAAATGGAAAAAAATAAATGATTTTTATTGCAGTATGATATTTGTTGTTTGATTGTATCTTAATTGGTTAGTTTATTATGACAATATTATTAATGCAATTACTGGATGCTGCTTCGTTGCGCGCAAAAGGTAAATTGTTATTACTATTGTTTAATTCTTCTGGTTCTTCTGCAATTTCTTTTTTGTATGCATTAAAGTATCTTTCTTTTGTATTTTATTGGAAGTTGCTGCATTTTTGTGCCATTCTGTTTAATGCGAAGTTTAATTTTTAATATGTCTTGTTAAATTATTTCACTTGTACTTACCCCTATAGAGTTTTTCGCCATAGAAACAATGACTTTTTAAATCACTGTTTTAACTGAAAAATTCAGGTCTGTCCGGCTAATCCGGGGCGTTGAATTAAATTAGTTTAGATCAACAGAATCACAGAAAAAAGTAGATTATTTTTGTTATTTAATTTTATTTTGAAGCGTATCTAAGAAAATGCATGTAGAGAGGTCGTGTAAATCCATTTAAACGATTATAAGAATGCAGAATATTATTTATTGAAAGCTTTTTTCAAACTTAAATTTCAGTTAAAATAATTAATCAACTGAAAACACTTGGGTGTTCATTTAAAATTTCTGTACAATAAACTTTCCTTCTTCATTTTAAGTATGAAATATTTTTTCGTCAATCACTAAAAATATTTTTACAAACGAAAAAAAATTTCTTTTCTTCAAATTATACAAAATTATTTTAAAGGAATGAAATGGATTATGCAAATATGAAAAATTAAATGAGTTTTTGTGAAAGTTTTCAAATTTCGATTCTTTTAATGAATGAAGGCGCCGAGGTAATTCTCGATTATAAACTGTGTTACAATATTGGTGTTCAAATACCATTTTATTGTCGTTTTCATTTCTTCATTTTATGACAAATCTGTGAAATATGATAAAGATTTAGAACAGGCGAAGGAACTTCAGTTTAATGATAAATTTAGTAAAAAATGTTTTTAAAAACAAATATTTATTAGTGTGTTAAAAAGTTGATTTTTTTGCTTTAAATATTTTTCCTTCTTAGTATATAATTTCTTATTCAGTATCGTAAATATCAAGGTTTTCTTAACTAAATTATTCTCAAATTCTCTCTTAGTTGTGTATACTTGTATGGACTCTAAATTTAATTAAATTATTCGACTAACTTTTAATTTATCTCTGAAAATATTCAAATAGTGTATTGTTAACAAGAGTTCGCAGATGCACTAAATTTCAAAATACTAACACACCAAGAAATGAGGGAAAAATTGATTAAGAAATTTCATTTTTACAAGCACAAATTAAATGAATCTGAGTAAAAATAATTTATATATAATAAAACTTATCCAAGTTAGTCTCAGCTGCTCATGCTCAAAGAGATAAAGTATAGAAGATATGCGCCATTTTTTTTTAGAATTAGGATTCCAAAACTATTCTACTTTTTATTTTATTGAAATCAGAAATTAAAGTTTCCTGAACATCTTTCCATTTCATGCAACAAACAAGAAGGGTAAGATTTGCACACGCATTTACACATACAATATTATTTACATTTGTTTCAGATATCTTTTGTTTTCAGGATCTAAATTTTCAGTTATATTTGCCTAGTAGCATAAAGATATTGCGCATGTTTCAATATTATCGATAAAGTACACCAACTTAACAATATTTTAGACCATTCTTGTGATAATTGGATTATTAAAAGTTCTGAATATTTTAAAGACAATTCATTCCTGTTTCTTTTTTGCATTTCTTAATATGTTATTTTTTATACTTATTTTAACTTAATTATAATTCTATTTTATTTTCTTTGTATTTTAAAGTGTTTCTAAATCTTGATGACACAAACACACAGAGAAAGAGACAGACAGACAGAGAGAGAGAGACAGATGGACAGACTCACACACACAACACAGAGAGAGAGACTCATACACACACACACACACACAGAGAGAGACACACACACACACACACACAGAGAGAGAGAGAGAGAGAGAGAGAGAGAGAGATTCATACACACAGACATATATGCATTGAGGGACAAGATTTTTATACATGAAGTTCTTAAAGAAGAAATAATTCTGTAGCAGAAAATAAATCCAAAAATGCAACAGCAGGAATTAAAGCAACAGAGAGTTTTGTCTAGTTTAATAAACATCATACTTAGAAGCTACATGAGAACTATTTTGATTCTGAGCTGATAATAATGAAACATGGTTAAATTTGAGGGCGACAATTAAGCAGGTGCTGCTTCTAAAACCTTCCACCCCATACCAATGAAAGGTGCATTTGAATCCGATGGAGTTCAAGAAAGGCTTAGGTGAAATCGGGATTCGAATTTTTCACTCTCACTCCCTGAAACTCACTGATATCAGGAAACCGTGACCTCTAGAGAGTGAAATTTTAAAATGAAAACAATTTTATATATAAAAACACTTGAATTTGATTAAAATATTTAGTTTAATATTTATTCATTTGTCAAACACATCTATCAATTTTTGAATTGTAATTCGTAAACTAGCGCTAAAACGAATTAAAAACTACAATAGACAATGCATTATGAACAGACGCAAGAAATCGCCCTCGTTTGAGCTTAGAAATCCAAAATATAAGCTAGTGAATAAGCCCCTAGGATTTGATACGAAAAGGAACACGAATAACAAAACGCAAGTCCTTTCTCGATCACGCACTTCAAGGACAAAGAAGGTAACCCGTGGTGCTAGTGTAGTTTAATCTCGAAGATCTCCTTCCAAAGCGCAAAAATGCATCCATCGTTCTAGTTTCTTTTATACTTTAATACCAAGTGCCGAGTGTACTCAAAATTGCATTTATGAGTGTATTCATAAAGCTTTAAAAGGCAAGATAAGTAAGTAAAGGATGATTTAAATATCGATCATTTTCAAAAGTTATTTTTAGTTATATGTGAAATCCAATGACTATTTTATCGATACTTGCTTTTATCTATATGAAGGTTGTCCACACTTATCATGATCCAATAGCTAATTTCTAAACCGTCAGAGATCGACATATAGTTTCAATTGGAAAAAATGCTTTAAATGAAGGTAAGAGTTATAATATATGTTTTTGTGAGCCATTAAATCTATTTCTGAAAAAAACACGAATTCTAACTTTATATACGGTCCCCCAGTCCTATCAGTCATATTTAGTAAAATATTTTTGACATTCTGACATTTTAAACAAAAAATAATTCCACTCTTCTTCTATTAAAACTCAGCGAGTTCTGGAGTTTCTAATTTCGTGATTTTTACCTATCTTGGCCTCGTCGAGCAAGTGCTGTGCATTGGGGGATCGTCTTCAAGACGGCTTTTGAAATGGTGTAAAGTGGTCTAAGTCATTGATATTCAAAACTCCATAACTCGGTCAGTTTTAGTCGCAGAAGAGTGGGACTTTTTTTGTTTAAAATATTAGAGTGTCAAGAATATTTTACTAAATATGACTGATAGGACCGAGTGACCGTAGAAAAAGTTATAATTCGTAACTTTTTAAGGAATACATTTCTTCACTGAAAAAACATATATTATAATTTTTCTCTTCATTTAAAGCATTTTTCCAATTGGAAATATACGTCAATCTCCAAAGGTTTAGAAATTAGCTATTGGACCACTATAAGTGTGGACACCTTGTATATAAAAGAGAAAGTCACTCTCTGACTCATCACCGAATCTCCCAAACCACTGGGAATAGGAACTTGAAATTTCGCAGGCGACTGCTTCTTGGGTAGTAGGCGCTCACTAAGAAAGGAATTTAGAAATTTTAATTAGAATTTCATTTAATCAAAAATACCCTAAATTTCAACGTTTTACCGCAATAACTTCGGAATATATTGTGACAAAATCGTCTTGTGGGTGTGCGTGAATGCAATCCAATAAGCAGGATTAAAAAAATAAAGCTCTTTATTTTACAAATATTCCAAGCAAAGAAACGTAGCACAAGTATTACCACAGCACTAGTAAAAAATTCACAACAGAGACTACCAAGAAATCTCAACACAGCGCTCAAAGGTTTCTTGTTAGTTCACCAGCTTGCTTGCTGATCAAATTCCAACTGACTCTTCTTGGCTTGAGAGCTTGCTTCTATTATACCTTTCAACAGGAAGTGACCTCATTACGTAGGAAGTGATGTAATCTCTAGAAAGTTTCATGAAACCAGTAGAAATAGGTTGAAAGTTCGAGGTCCTTTTAGAAAATTCTTTTTGTCGCCAAAGTCGCCAACATTGCAGCCAAGTCGCCAAATTTATCGCCACGTTTGTCGGCAAGATTAGCATCTCAGGGAAACGACTTTATAGCTTTGTAATAATATTATCGCGAAAAGTCCATTTTAACATCATTTCAAAGTTCAAAAATTAGTTTTTCAAAGGCACCAATTTCATTTCCTTGCGACATTCTGTTAAATTAAATTCTTTTGAGTTTTCCTGAAAATTGTTTCAAAACTTGATTACATACTTTTAATAGTGAATGGAGATTTAAATGTTGATTTGTTTTGTATCATTCTTAACTATTAATTTTGCGTCATTTCGAAAAAATATTAATTACTTATGAAAAAAAAGTAGCTTTCTACTGTTTTTAAAAAAACATTTGGAACAGTTTTTTTGAGAAACTACTAGATCTTAAAATTTTTTAGCGAAACAAATTTTCTCATTTTGATTAAAAATAAAAGCGCAGACGAGAGGAAGATTTTGTGTTGGAATTCTATCGATTGCTTATCTATATAAAGAAAACTCAAACACCACAATGCTTAATCAAATTCCATGTCATTCTTTAAAAATTAGTAATAACTTATGGAGAAACTTAGCTTTCGGGTTTTTTAAAATTGCTTGGTTCATTTGATATTTTCATTTTAATTAAACGTTTCCGACGATAAAAGGATTTTGTTTATTATATTTCATATAAAAGTATTTTTTTCTTTAAACTATAAAGACGTGAAAGTATTTTTATCCTGAGCAACAAGGTACCGATAATGTGTTACTACACGGACTTCGAGGGCATCAGCTAGTTTATAATAAAAACAACACACGAAGTTTTTATTATTTTTATACTAGAAAATCACCCATCATGGTACGACAGGTGCAAATTGCCTCTTCATTCGAGAGATTTTCAGTCAAATTTGACGTGTTTAAATCGATATATATGCGAGAGAAATGTTTAATATTGATTGCAAGCAATTAATAAACATATGTTTTATGACAGGAAATACTTCTTTATTTGCATATTATTTACATATTTCTTTATTCAAAAAGCCTTATGGTAAACAACATTCAGTGTGAAGTATTTTTTGTTGTTTAACAATTTTACTATAATTCAATAACCATCAAATACTCAGCTTGTCAAACGTAAGTCAAAAGTTCAAATTTCAAAGGAATTCATTTTCGAAATTCTAATCAAAACCAAGCACTTCTCTGCTTGTCAAACGTTGCCAAAAATATTATCAAAATATATGATCACGATTGCAATAAATAATCAGATGCATCGTGATGTCCAAACTATATAACGCGCATAATATACCACCGACGTGATTTACTACTTTCTAATAAAAAACGGAAATTAATTTGAAATATATGATTAATATAATTTAAAATTTCTCGGGAACTATTTATTGATAAATTTTATATCAATCGATAGAAAATTTTATTTCACTATTTTAGAGCTATTAAATTTGAAATTAGAACGCCAATTACCCTTTTAAATTTAAAATGACTGAAATTTAGGTTCTCTAACAATGAAATAATGCTGTTTAACGTCTCGCAGTGCAATGGCGTGAGTTTTATTGTTGGTGACGACAGATCTGGGCTATTATATTAGTAATTAGGATAAGGTTCGGCTGTGTTAATAAAGAGCAACTGTGTCCGAATTATTGCTTAATAGTAATCTATGAGTCCCATTATAGCCATCATATCTGCAGACATGTCTCAACGCTTGGCCAGGAGTGCCAATCAGTATTAAGTGGTAATTAATGGTAATGGTTTTTATGACTATTTGATTATGCAGTTGGGTGTATCGAAAAGTATAGGAAAAAATTTGGTAGTGGTGGGGAAATTACTTTTGGCGCCGGGTGGGAAAGTTTTGTCTTAGGTATATTAGTTTATATAATTTTTTTAATTGAAAACCATTTATATCTTCCGGTGACCCAAGCGCCCCACACTTAGTTAAAAATTTAAATTTTTATGAAAATTTACAATTTTTTTCGAAATTACTTTTGGCGCTGGGTGGGAAAGTTTTGTTGTAGGTATATTAGTTTAAATAATTTTTTTGTTGAAAACCATTTATATCTTCTGGTGCTCCAAGCGCCCCACAATTAGATAAAAATTTAAATGTTTATGAAAATTTACAATTTGTTTTTCGAAATTACTTTTGGCGCTGGGTGGGAAAGTTTTGTCGTAGGTATATTAGTTTATATATTTTTTTATTGAAATCCATTCACATCTTCCAGTTCCCAAAAATAGTTAAGAATGACATTTTTTGGAAATTTATAAAATGATATTTTCAAAATTACATTTAGCGCCGGGTAAAAAAAGTTATGTTTTGGATATATTAGTTTGCGTTTTTATATTATTATTCATATTCATTCATATCTTCTGGTGGCCCAAGCGGCCCAAAAATAGTTAAAAATTGACATTTTTGCGATTTTGACTCATTCAAAAAATAAGGGAGGGAGGAATAAAAGAACGCTTTTGTCAAAGTTTGCCCTATAGCGATGTGTTTTTGTTTAGGAAAAGTCGAGATTGCGGCTTAGTTTATCTTTGTCTTCGAAATAAAGTAAAATTGTGTTGTATTGTAAAAAGAAGAGAAGGTAGTTCTGGGTCCCTGAATAATATTATATAAACTAAAATAATTTTATTGATTTAATAATAAAAAATAAATAATTTTCATTCTTTCCCTGTAAAATCGTTTCTTTAACACATTTCTTCTTTTTAATTTTTAATTCTAAATTTGCCACAAAATTGTTTTTTGCAAATATTTAAGTGTCTTGGGGCACTGGAAGAAATTAAAGAAAGTTGAAAAAAATTTGCATGTATGCTAGTATACTTAAAAGACAACTTTTGCACCCTACGTAGATTATTCAATCCACACTTTGAATTTTCGATCCACTCTGTTATGCAGTATAGTACGAAAATAAAATCTCCAATTTCTAATTTATCTTAACGAAACTGTCTCCAGCTGTAGTGAAGACATTTTTATTTTTGGACATTCAAATTATAATTTAAAGTTTTTGTGGAGTAAATGCGTCCTCTGAGGCTTGGAGTCAGATTCCTGGCCTCGGAAACGTATTCTCGTAAGCTAGAAAGAATATCCCCCGGATTCAAATCTGATATTACATGTGTGAGACGCAATAGGATGTCGACTTGCATCACTATAGCTCTCATCTCGCCATCTTCAGGAGCCCAAGGCAGTATTCCAAATGTGACCATATACTCCGTTTTTTGGTAGACTGTCTCGTTTTCTGGTAGCCTGTCCCGTTTTTTGGTAGCCTGTCCCGTTTATTGGTAGCCTGTCGCGTTTATTGGTAGCCTGTCCCTTTTATTGGTAGCCTGTCCTGTTCTGTCCCTTTTTGGTAGCATGTCCTGTTTATTGGTAGCCTGTCCCTTTAATGGTAGCATGTCTCGATTTTGCGGTAGCCTGTCTTTTTTTGGTAGGCTGTCCCGTTTATTGGTAGTGGCCTGTCCTGTGTTTTGGTAGCATGTCTCGTTTTTTGGTAGACTGTTCCGTTTCTGGGTAGCCTGTCCCGCTTATTGGTGCTTTGTCCCTGTAGCCTGTCCTGTTATTGGTATCCTGTCCCCTTGTAGCTCACCCTTATTGAGTAGCCTGTCCCGTTTTTTTGAGTAGCATATCTCGTTTTTTGGTAACCTGTCCCGTTTATCTGTAGCCTGTCCCGTTTTATTAGTAGCCTGTCCCTCTTTTAATAGTATGATCTGTCCTGTTTTGGTAGATCTGTCCGTTTATTGGTAGCTTGTCCCGTTTTCGGTAGCATGTCCCGTTGTTTGGTATCCTGTCCCGTTTATTGGTAGCCTGTCCAGTTTATTGTTAGCCTGTCCCGTTTTTTGGTAGCCTGTCCCGTTTATTGGTTGCCTGTCCCGTTTTCGGTAGCCTGTCCCGTTTTCTGTTAGCAGGTCCCGTTGTCCCCAAGTACAGTTTCGGGTCGCCAAATGTCCCGTTTTCACAAAGAGTGCAACCCACGATAACAATTTCAAACAAGAAGACGCCAAAAGTAAATAAAATCCGACTGTAATGTCTAGTAGCCCAGTGATGACGGAGCATGCTATACACCTGTCACACATATGCAAGTTGGTCAGAAGCCTCCTATCTTGCACTTAGTTCTGACTACATTACACTGCATGAAATGACAGAATGAAACACTGGGAATATTTAAAGCGAAAGTTGTTGGGTGGAACTGTTCAAACACTTTCATACCAATAATTTAAATCATACGAACTTTCGTATAATTATTGAATATATTCTATGTCTGCCCGACACTAATGCACTTGTAGAAAGGGTCTCTTTTCTTATGAATAATTTGTGGACGAGCTAGAAAATACAGTTGCAAGTCGCAATTTACAAAGTAACGTTAATTATCAAATTTAATTTTAAGAAATCTTGCCAAGAATTTCTTTTTTTAAATCCACACCAAAGATACTGAAACAAAAATGTGTGAATACTGAAAGAAAAAAGCAAGATCGCATGAATTATTTATTTTCCCGTATCTTTTCATTAATAAATAAAAACTGAAGAAATATTTGTTTTCTTGAATCCACATAATATTACCTTAAAAATAGCTTTTCAGTGACACAAATTGGTTAGTTCAAACTGTTGCTCTCATTTCACTAATTTAATAAAAAATTCAATTGTGTATCAAATTCACAATTTGTAACAATGCATTTTTTATTGCTAAAGAAGAATACGTATGAAGAGCTGCTGTTAAAACATATAAACAAAATTCTGGAAGAATACTGAAGAAAAGTTTAAAAGCAGACGATTCATAATTTATATCGGGAACAACTATTGATCTGGTTTATTTTGATGTTTTTTATTAATGAAAATTTAACTATTTATTTAATTGACCCAAAACATTATGAACCCAAAACATTAAAATTATTTATGAACGTAATTTGAAGTAAAATCTTTTCAGACGATAAAGGAATTTTTGCATTATAATTTTCCATACAAAAATAGTTTTTTCATCAAAAATATTAGACATAAATGTATTTTATTCCCGAGCAACGCCGAGCATAACAGCTAGTATGTTATTAAAAACTATATGCATTTATAATCAAAAGTTGAATGTCCTTGGAAATTAAATTCAAAGTGCCCTTAAATATTGCTGTCCAATATTCAAATTTTGGGTTCATTTTTTAAAATTCTTGCTTGTAAATATTCACTAATGCGTTTTTCAACGAAATGTTCATGCTCCGAAGAACCAGTAAAACGTTCGATTTCTAGAGTCCAAGGTCCAAGAGTGAACGTAGAAAGTTCGATTTCTAGAGTCAAAGGGTGGACGTAGAAAGTTCGATTTCTAGAGTCCACTGGTGGACGTACGCTATTACGCTATTGGTTAGGCTTTAGGGTTGGATGATCTGGTAATGGAAAAGATTATTTTTGTAGCTATTATTGTCGAAATCATACAGATGGACAAACATATAAACACAAGGATACATCCATACTGAAGAAGTCTGGCCAGTTCGCAGCGGATAAGCGGGCTACAAACAATCGAAGCCCGCCAAGACAATTCAAGGACATGTAGCAGAAGCTTTTATACATAACTACTGACTCTTACAGTTTCCAATATCATCAAGAATTTAAATGCAATTTATGAGAATTTAGAAAGTATAAAACCTAATAATGAAGCATATAAGAAATTGTAATGCCAACTTAACTTAACCAATTGTAATTAAGAACAAAAAGTAGATGGAAATAATAATAAAAGATATAAAATAATAACAATATAAATAAAAGATAGCTAGAAATACATTTAATAAGATGCATTAAAGATACATATATAAGATTAAGATGTCGCATATATATATATTATATATATATATATATATATATATATATATATATAATATAAATCAAATATAACTTATGTGCCAGAGTAATGGCAGCAATAGCCTTGTGGCAGCAACCAGCAACGTATAACAACAACATAGCCGGCAGCTTGTATTGTAGCAGCGGCTATGTGTATGTTGCGACTGAGGTATTGACGCTGACGTGTCGATTTAACGAGGTTGTTTGGTTTGTAACCAATAATATATATAACAATAACAACACCAGCAACAACCAGCCTTATGCGTTGCGTCAGCATATCTTAAATGCGTCTTGTCAAATGTATTTGCCCAGACCCGACCGACGTATCTTTTATTAATGACTCCGTCACGTTCAATACAATTGATTGGATTGGCGACTATTTCTTATATGCTCTAAATACTCATGGAATTACATTTTAAGAACAATTGAATGATGACTTCCAACGAAGTCGACGGACCGGCTCAA
>BGPR01003374.1:101271-129727 GCA_013235015.1 Araneus ventricosus | reverse complement strand
GTGGAGCTTGTGTGTACTTCATTTTGTGTTGGTAGGCTTGTGTGTACTGTTTGTGTTGATGGGGCTTGTTTGTCTGTTTGTGTTGATGGGTTAAATTACTGTTTGTTTGGTAGGCTTGTGTGTACTGTTTGTGTTGGTAGGTCTTGTGTGTACTTGTTTGTGTTGGTAGGCTTGTGTGTACTGTTTGTGTTGTGTGTTGTGTGTACTGTTTGTGTTGATAGGCTTGTGTGTACTGTTTGTGTTAAGGCTTGTATATTATTCTCTTTGTAGTTCATAGGCTTGTGTGCACTGTTTTTAAAACTGGATCCTATCGCTTTCAGGTTACATGTTTCTTTCCAGACTGTGATAAAAGAAACATTACCCAAATTAAACAACACAGAGGAGTATTTGACATGGAAAGACTTTTTTTGTCTAGCATTTTGATTGGCAAGATTATTTACCCTTTAAATGTGGATTGTTATTGAATTTTATAGTGAAAGTTGAAATAAAACCATTTATTTGCATATGTTGTAATTGCACGTATTTTTTGTACATCATTTTTTTTTTTGTCATTCAGTAAAGTCAAAGTCTTCCTGCAAAGAACTTTTCCCACATCTGCTGTCAAAATATTATCCCTTTTGAATCAAAATCTTGACAATGAACTGGACAATAATATATCAAAGAAAATTCAACCTAATATGGTGTTCAACTTTTAATACATATTATTGTATAGGAAAAATTTTATTGTATATAAACAATGGAGTCAATTAATGCATAAATGGTCCAGAAATAGTGTTCATGTATTAATAGCACTATATATAATGTGGGGGAAAACATCTCCTGCAGAATTACATTTTCGGTACTCTGAACGCGATGTCCAACTCAACACAAACAGTGCACAGAAGCCTACCAACACAAACAGTGCACACAAGCCTATCAACACAAACAGTGCACACAAGCCTATCAACACAAACAGTGCACACAAGCCTATCAACACAAACAGTACACACAAGCCTATTAGTAAAAACAAGGAAAAATGGTAGATTTAAAGGAAGTTTAAATATGTATATCTACTTAGCAATCAATATACATGAATGTACAACATAAAGGCAATGAATTTTTGCTCAGATTATATAATGTTTAGCCCAGCATCTACATAACTGGTATCATGGCAAATCATCACAAAAGAGTTATTAGAGTAAGGGTGTAACACAGGCAACCAAACATACCAAGGTATTAAGGGAACATACATTTTTACTTTCTCATATATGAAGAAAAAGTATTGTAATCGTCAAAAAATTTGGACTCGAGATTTTGACGAATCTTCATGTTTTAGACCTCTCTGAGTCCAAACCAGCGGAGGTGATCTCCCCTAAACTTTCTCATATACATACTAAAAATTGCGGAGTCCATGATATATTATTAATATTGTTTTGTAGAAAGCTGCAATATGAAAGGGTCAAGAATGCAAGCGAGATAAAATTTGCCAAGTCAGTAAAACGGCGCCAAATTTACAAAGGTCATGCACCAATACACGATAGGCGTGTATTTTTGCGTCATAGTAAGATATGCAATTTGAACACCTTTTTTCAACCGATTATAACCAAAATTGGACACGGGTCTACAATTAAGGTTAGAAGGCCACACACCAAATTTTATTTATCTAAGTCTTTGTGTTAATGAGTTATCATGTACACAAGTATGCGATTATACAAACAGTCAACACCTCGAAGGATTTTGTCCAAATTTTGATACAGACCTACATTTCTCATGATAAAACTGTGCACCAAATTTTATCCATCCAGCTGTTTAAGTTTCTGAGTTATCGTGTTCACATGAACTCCGACAGACTGACTTCCCGCGGACAGATTTTGTCCAAAATTTGAAAGAAAACTACAAATTAGGTGTCAAGATCACATACCAAATTTCATCTCCGTAGCTCTAATAGTTTTCGAGTTATTGTGTTCACAGACAAACAGACATAATACAAAAATTGTGTTTTTCAGACTCAGGGAGGTCTAAAACGTGGAGATTCATGAAAATCTCGAGTTCGAATTTTTTGAGGGTTACAATACTTTCTCTTTGTACACTTCATATACAAGAAAGTAAAAACACAATTTTGGAATTATGTCTGTCTGTGAACATGATAACTCAAAAACCTATTAAAGCTAGAGGGATGAAATTTGGTGCACAGTTTTATTATCATGAATGTAGGTCCATATCCAATGTTGGTCCAAATCCGTCGAAGGGTTGACTGTCTGTCGGTCTGTATAATCTCATACTAAGCACCATATTGTATATCAGCTCACAACGTTTGTAAATTTTGGGATATTACTAATGTTTTCAAACATGAATTGTAACAATGTTTTTATTGTTGTAAATGAAATTCAAACCGATCTCATTATTTGAGAAAATCTTTTATTCAAGCATTTCCGCAATTGTTATGGTTGTGATAGTACAAATTGTTTTCTTGGGAATTTAACTCCAAAGCAGAATTTTCACTTTAGTATTCATTGAATTGCCTATTTTATCACACCAGCTTCAAAGTAATATTTTTTTTTTTTTGAAACGTGGCAACAAATATTTGATTTCAGGGTTTTTTTTTTACTTTCTCGTATATGTTTTTTAAGTATACAAAGAGAAAGTATTGTAACTGTCAAAAAACTCGAACTTCAGATTTTGACGAATCTCCACATAGAAAATATATGAGAAACTTTAAGGAGAGCACTCCCGCTGGTTTTAGGTAGTGTTGTCAAAGGTAAATTGGAAAGGAATGCAACAAAATTATTTAAGGTCTGGTTCAAAATTCATTAAGATCAGGGAGCAAAAATTTGCACAAAATGTAAAATTTTTATCTCTAAAACCATTGCCAAAAACTAACAATAAGAAGCAGATGTATCAAATTTATGTCATTAACCAATACACAAAGTTTACATACTGCCTGATTTATTCAGCTGTTAGTTCTATTATAATAAAATGAGCTAAATGGTAACTATATATGCTATTTTTAAGAAATGCAATAAACTATTAGAATATTAAGAACTCATAATAGGAGTATGAGAAGCTGCAGCATACGTAAGCAATTTCTTCGTCACACAGTATAAATACACACCTTCAGATTAAGTAGAGTTCCTTTTGTATTATGAATTCAGCTTAGCAGAAAATTAACACAGATAAGTTTAATGGATGTAATGGATCAAGAGGATTGTCTTATTTTTTGCTCAGATTAGTTTTATCAATGGAGAGTTTTTCCAGTTTAAAAAAAATGTCAAGGTCATTTGATAAGATGTTAGGTAAGTGTTAAAGGTAATTAGATAACATAACATCTACTTAGCATATATTAAATGTAATAATGTTTACTCATTATCAGTAGAAATAGTGTTAAAGACAATTAGATTTAAATGTGATGCATATAGAGGTGTTCACACTTATTGTGGTGCAATAGCTAATTTCTAAACCATTAGAGACAGACAAATAGTTCCAACTGGAAAAATGCTTTAAATGAAGGGAAGAATTATGTTCTATGAGTCAATAAATATATACAGTACCCCGATCTTATCAGTCATATTTAGCAAAATATTTTTAACATACCAACATTTTAAACACAAACAGTTCCATTCTTCTGCGACTAAAACTAACCAAGTTATGGAGCTTTGAATTTCATAATTTTAAACCAATCAGTGGCCTTGTCAAGCAAGTGTTGCACATTGATTGGTGGATCATGTTTGAGGCGGCTATCGAAATGGTGTAAAGTGGCCTGCATTAGCAATATTCAAAGCTCCATAACTCGGTCAGTTTTAGCCGCAGAAGAGTGATTTTTTTTTTTTTGTTTAAAATGTTAGTGTGTTAAGAATATTTTACTAACTATGACTCATAGGACTGGGGTACCATATAAAAAATTAGAATTTGTAATTTTTTCAGAAATATATTTATTGACTCAAAAAAACAAAATATAATTCTTCCCTTCATTTAAAGCATTTTTCCAATTGGAACTATATGCCTATCTCTTATGGTTTAGAAATTAGCTATTGCACCACAATAAGTGTGGACATCTGTATATAAATTTTATTAAAAAAATCATGAGGACATCACAAATTCACTTGAATAAAAATTAGAACTTTTAAAATGAATATTAGTTAAGTGGAAGTTTAATAACACATGAGCTATACAAAATAAATACTTATTTTTACATTTGCAATTGGATCATCTAATGAAATAAAATAAAAAGCATTAAAGTGATGCTATAGAAAAAATGTGTAGCTTATATTTGCTGTATATGACTTATATTTAAAAAATGAGCATTAACTAATAAAATACTGTATGAATACTATTAGATATTAGCTTCAAACATTTACAAACGTTTTTTAAAATGAAAATTATCTATATTATGGGAATAGTATATTTACCCTTTTCTTTAAAAACATTTCTATGCATAAATATTGTTGAAATTAATTGCTTGTATATGAAGAAAGTTACAAATGTTACAAAATATTTTATTCTCTTAAAGCTGTGTACTATCATTTTGAAGAAAGATTTATAACAGGGCACAGAAAGGAATAATAACATGTTACAAGCTATATAATGTACAAATACTAATAAATTCCTTACTTCCATAGAAAATGTCAAAGTTCCTTTTGTACTTAAAACTGAAAAATAAACATCACCTGCAATAAAAATTTAAAAAAAAAAACATTCAATATTGAAAAGTGTTTCATGTTTAATATACATTACTGGCATTTAGCTCACAATATAAAAATTAGTAATATTTAAGTTTCTTTGTCACCATTTTACTACCTAAATTTCAATTTTAAGAAAAACGCATAATTTAAAAATTACCAGCGACTTCAGATGATCTAAAGATCCTAGAAAAGGCACAATATAATGGATTAACATTGATTGCCTGGATGATTTTCAATAAGATTCTCTGGATCACAAGCACCATGATTCTTAACTACAACAAAGAGAAGATATAATTTTATCTTTCAAAAAAAAAAAAAAGTATATTTTTGTTAAAAGCACAAATAGGGTTACAAAACTGCATCACAAAATAATGAATTTGATAATAAAAATGAAGTATATGTTTGTTGAATGCACAAATAGGGTTATAAGACTGCATCACTAAATACTGAATTTGATAATGAATTAACGCTAGAAACAGAAAAGCATGGAGGTTATGAAACGTATCTTTTATACTGCAGTAAGAGAAGGAAAGATCATATTAATTATATATTAACATAAAATTTATTTTAAGAAATAAAACAACTAGGTTAGAAGAAACTAACTGCATTATTTTCAGTACCTTAAAAAGTAAAGAATTATAAACATCCTAAAAAAGCCAGAAATTACAACAAACTACATGAAACTGTAAACAAAAAATAAAATAAAATAAGGACATGATACTGGATGAAAAAGGTTAAGGTCATAACAAATATTCAAAACTAGCAATAAGCGCATGGTGTTGCCCATGGAATTAGGGCTTCAACAAAATGGGGGAAAAAATGCCCACAATGACATGAAAAAGTTTTGAAAACAAAATCAAAACAAAAGATGCACATTATTGATTTTTCCGCTTATTTTTCTTTGCGATAATGAGATTTATCAAAAAAGAAATGCATATAATATTGAGTTTACCCGCTTCTTTTTCCTCTCGACAATGACGCGAATGTAATGACATCACCTGCCGAAAGGAATCGGATTGTAGAAATGGATGCTAGGAATGAAAGCATATGATGTCACCTGCAGCGAAGAAGGTCATGCACCAGCCAATGAAATTGCAACAATGCATTCTGGGATCATCCGGAGAAACTCTTGCTATATAGTTACCATTATGAATATATATGAATACCATATATGAATTATGAAAATCACACGGATGATTTTCTAGAAAATCACCCTTCATGCCATGACGGGTGAAAATTGCCTCTTCATTCGAGAGATTTCCTGTCAAATTTGACGTGTTTAAATATGTAAATATATGCGAAAGAAATGTTTAACCTTGATTGAAAACAAATAAAATAAACATGTTTTATGACAGGAAAATATTTTTTATTTACATATTTCTTTATTCAAAAAACCTCTTGGTAAACAATATTCCGTGTGAAGTGTTTTTCGTTGTTTAACAGTTTTATTACAATTCAACAACCATGAAATTCTCAGCTTGTCAAACGTAAGTCAAAATTTAAAATTTCAAAGGAATTTTTTTTCGAAATTCTAATCAAAACAAAACACTTCTTTGATTGCCAAATGTTGCCAAAAAATATTATCAAATTATCTCATCACGATTTCAATAAATAATCAGATGCATCGTGGCATCCAAACTATATCAAGCGCATGATATACCACTGACGTAAATTACTACTTTCTATTAAAAAACGGAAATTAATTTGAAATATGTGATTAATATTATTTAAAATTTCTCGGGAACTATTGATCATAGCGAGATCAATTTTATGTCAATCGATAGCAAATTTTATTTCACTATTTTAGAGCTATTAAATTTGAAAATAAAACCATAATTACTCTTTTAAATTTAAAATTACTGAAATTTAGGTTCTCTAATAATGGAATAATGCTGTTTAACGTCTTGCAGTGCTGTGGCGCGAGTTTTATTGTTGGTGATGTCAGAGCGTTTCCGGATCAGTGAGAGACAGATCTGGGCTATTATATTAGTAATAACCCTTCAAGCTTCTAATAGTGTCTTTTAGGAATTAAAACTAAGGAAGTATAACTTATGTTTTTAAATTATAAAACAAATAGGTTCCCGGTAGAGTTTTTAACCTTAAAAAAAAGTAGAAAAACTATTATATAGTTTCCCTACGAAATATGTCATTTTAAAGCAATTTAATCAATATAGGTTTTCCGTTATCATTGGATGAATAAAAGCCAAACAGTTAATAAGTAAAAAGATTGATAAATGAACAGTCTAATTTATACTGGTGAAAATCAAAATTTTCTGATTATTCCTGCGTAGAAATTTTCCGTTATCATTGGATGAATAAAAGCCAAACAGATAATAAGTAAAAAGATTGATAAATGAAGTCCAATTTATACTGGTGAAAATCAAAATTTTCTGATTATTCCTGCGTAGAAATTTTCTGCATATAGATCCATCTATTGATTTATATCTTATCGTATTAATCACTTTTAGAGCTACTTGTGACCGAAAAATTTGTGAATTTGTGGACAATGGTATTCAGTTTTGTTCTTGGTTTCGAAGCAGAAAATGTGTTCAAAGATTCGTAAAGAAAGCCAAAGTAAGTTCTTATGCATGGTTTACCTTATACTGGTTTATTGCTAAAATTACGATCTTCCTCTGACAAAAGCTTTTTAATTGGTTTGAAAATTGTTGTATAATTATACTTCCCTGCTTAGAAAACTGTTGCATATTTTATACTTGCTTTTGTATATATTTTTGATATTTATTTTTCATTCGTTTTATTTTACACTAGCAGTACACGCGCGGCGTTTCCCGTGGAATCAGGACTTCAACAAAATGCGGGGGGGGGGGGGAACACAATTACACAAAAAAGTTTTGAGAACAAAATCAAAACAAAAGATGCAACTTATTGCTTTTCCGGTTTATTTTACTTTGCGATAATGACATTTAGCAATTTCTTTTCAACAATGGCGCGAATGTAATGACGTCACCTGGCGCTAGGAAGGTCACGCACCAGCCAATGAAATTACAACAATGCGTTCTGGGATCGTCGGGAGAAACTCTCGCTGTTAAATCTCGTTAGCAAAAAACTGTTTGAACTGATGAGGAAAAATTAACTGAAAAAAAAAAACGAAAAAAAGATATTTTAACTGTTCTTGTTTTAAATCCAACAGAAACGTTCTAGTTATAAGCTGAAAAAAAAATGAAACTTATAGAGATGTTAGAACGTCATATGCAAGAATTTGAAGAAATCCTTATTAAAAATGATCATAAAAGTGACTATTTTTCAAAAAATTCACAAAATTCAGTAAATTACGTTAGACGTACGAAACAAACTTCATTAGAACAGAAATCGTTTGTTCTTTCCGATGGTGCAACTATTTTTTTCGTACAATTATTCGAAGACATGCTATTGAGAAATGAATGTGAAAAATCACCCAAAACACAAAATATTAAATAAAAAATTTTCTAGATTAAATATTAAAATTCCAGATTCGAGGTGCATTCAGTCACCATTACGACTAACTGTACCAAATTTCATGGCTGTAAGTGAGATAGATTTGTCTGGACATTGCAGACACATATACACACAAACATTGCCTTTTATAAGCATATCAAACACCAAATAAATGAGCTTATTAATAACAAAGACTACTGTGAAATGCATAATTAATAAGTTATTTATATTTATTCTTCTCCTTGATAAGACAAATATATTTAAAATAATGTTAATAAAATGACATTTCTTGATAACAACAATCATTTCTATCAAGAAATGCCATTTATCAAAATTCTAATAATTAATTAAACTTTATTCATAACAGAGCTCTCTTTCTTATTTTCTGTCAAAACACAGGAAATTAAAAAATATTTCAAAAATAAGAGGACCCATTTCAAATGCAGATCAATAGATGAATAAAATGCTTAATAATGTAATTAGTAAAACTAAAGATGAAAAGATTTTAAACCATCTACTTACACAAGTAAAAACTACATAATAGATCACCACTGTAGGCAGAAGAAATAACAAAACAGTGAAAATAAGGGTGCCTAGAAATAGCTGATGTATATTGTAGGTATATGAATCCACTCTTTGTCTTAAAGGATTCCATTTTTTACCACGGAAAAGTCTCCACAAAGATGATAAAGCTATAAATTGGTACCCATACAGCCTAAATAGAAAAAAGTTACATTTTTGACAAAATATCTAAATTTTGATATAAAGTGATGGATTACAATATAAAATAAAGTTATTAAAAAATTATTTAGAAAATACACTTTAAGGTTCTGGTTAAAACTGATGTTTTCAAATATTTTAGGACTTTACTGCCTAATATTTAATAGAGTTAAATGTAAGAAAGTAGCAAAAAAAGAGAAAAAAAAGGTACTGATTAACCACATTTATTAAATAACTATGTATAGATGTAGAAAAATTTCCGATCCAATTTATTCAGTGAAGATTAAGAAAATGTATAATAATCTTGCAAGTGTTAATAATAGGAGATAATAAGCAGAATTTTTTAAAAAATTAAGTTTCAAATAGCTAGTAAAATACATTTCAACAATTCTATTAACCCTTTGAGTACTGAATTATTTGAAGATTTTTATGCCCATGGGACAGATTTAATTTGTCGCTATATGGATTAATATGTAAAAGTAATACATTTTATTTGGAATATACTTATATTGGTGATACAAATATATTTTTGAAACAGCATTTTAGTTACAAAATATAAATAAATATATAAATGAAACAAAATATAAATATTTATATAGAACAAGAACCAACTTAAAGTCTTAATAATTTTGTACCGTGTGGTGTTTTTCAAAACATGTCAGTAAATGCAAAGGTACCTGGCATTGTTTGCATTGCCAAGTGGTTTATTTTCTTATTTTATGTTTATAACATACGCGACACCATTTTGTAGGGTGTTTCTTTACTTCTGTTCCCAGAATATTCTCCAGAAAATGTGCCCAATTTTCGCTTGCAAACGATGTGGCGCATCGCTACTTGTAGGACTCCCACGGATATTATAATTTGGCAGGACCACTTGTGCCAATAATTCTTCTTAAATTCAGATGATGAGTCAAACTCATCCACCGTAACTTCGCCCAAGTAAGCAGATGACGAGTCTCAGTCGTCAAATGTACCCAAAGGGTTAAGTTACTTTTCCATATGTGAATAGGTAAAACACAATACCAACAAAAAACAGGCACACAGAACAAGAATATTAAAACCGATTTCAAAATAACAACCTACATATGCTACTTCTAGTGTAAAAAATTTTATTTATTTAACGCAAATTTAATAATACAACAGAAAAAAAAATCATTATAAACATACATGACATTAGAAACTAAATTGAATTTAAATCTTTTTTTAAAAGCAATCACAAATAAATGTCTTTATAATAATTTTATAAAAAAAAGATATGCTAATATCAGAATTTATTTTGAATAAAATCACATAATACTAAACAAAATTTATTACATTGAACAATTTCAAGAACTGAAATAATGATACTGGAAACTGACCTTGCAGCATAACCATAAAAACAATAAATGTGAATTGTAGCTAATGCTATAAGATCACTTAAGAGACACAATACAAAAGTCACTCCAAGAACTCCAATGACAACTGACATCTTCAAAATAAAAGTAAATACTGGCAGCACAACAGCCATATATGCTGAAAAAAAAAAAAATTAAATACTGAAATATGAAAGTCGAAAATTAGTTTTGAATAATATCTGCAATAGTACACAGTCTTGAAAGACAGTAGAAAGCTAATTCAATACAACCATAAAATCACATATTGATTAGATAAATATTTTTCTGTATGTTAGCAATTTATTAAATTGAAGAACCAAATGGAATTTACAGATGCACAACATCACTGCATGTTAACAGTGTTAATTACATTTTATATCATATGAAAAAACTTTAACGGTATTTTGAAGTTAGTGAATAAAATAATTGTATTTATTTACTGGCACACAGGGGAGATTTTCCCGATGCTCATAAAAATAACAAATTTATTTTCAGCATAGAAAAGGTACAAAATATAGATTGAATATCTTAATGAGTCAATTATGTCAGGTGGGTTAATGAAAGATTTTAATACATTTCACTGAATACATAAATCTAAAATGTACAAAGAAATTCTGATAAAGAAAGCCTATTAGAAGGTGCTCTAAAATTTATAAGTAGCAGATGATAATAAAAACTATCACAACTGTTTTTAAAATTTAAGTGCTCTTATTTAATTTGAACAAAGATTAACAATACAGTAATTTGTTTTTCATGGACCCAATACAATTTAAGTATTAAATATCTATTTTGGATACATGATAATACATGAGCATTGCTTTAAGGTCCTACTTTTCCCAAGAACTTTTGAAAATATCTAATTGCAATGTGTTTTGTTATGAGCATGAAAAATTCATACTATATACGATTAGATTTTGAAAAGAAATTTGATTAGCCAATTACTTTTGAAATTTCAGAGTAAAAATTTTGATTAATTCATTTAAAATCTCCAAGTACTCCTTGATGAATTTAAATGCTTCAACCTAATTCCACAAGACAATGCTAAAATTTTTAGTTCTAATTCAGAGGTATAATAATTTGTTCCTATTTTTATGATCCAGTCCAATTTCTTTTCAAAAATCCATTTTTAAGAAAAATATTTTTGATTTTATTTTAAAAATAATGCAGACAATTACAATATAAAAAGCTATACGGTTAAGGGTAATTTTAAGCAATGGAGCTCTTATTTCAACTACTAAAAATGGAAAGAAAATGGGCTTCCTTTCTTTCATATACATCAGACATACAGCTCAATATTACTTCAATCAATTATGTCATTAAAATTGCAATAAATCAAACAATTATCACATTTTAATTTTGTTAAAAGATTACATACCTTCCCATAAATAAATATGATACAGAAAAAAGTGTCCTAGAGCACTGTTTAAAGGAATATTTAGTTTAAAACCAGCTGGTGCACCCATAAGCCAGTGTATCAGTTTCTGCAAATTGCTGACTAGATTCTGAAGAAGAAAGCATTAGTTAAATTAAATATACACATAAATAAATTTGAGATATATAAAAATAATTGAAGAAAAAAGTCAGAAACACTAAAAAAAATAGGTAATGAACTCAAAGGAAACACTTGAAATTTTATTAAAAAAATATGAAAAGAAACAAAAGAGTAAAAAAACGTGAAACTTTTGTTCTTTCCCCTTATAACTTTAGCTTGAATAAAAATTTAGAACCCAATATTATAAAACATACTGGACAACTAATTCTTGGATATCTTTTTCCACTATAAATGTTTGTTAAATGGTCACAATGGATTACAATTTAAAAACTGAATGAATAGGGCATTATTTTAGATCAAGTTACTATTTCTGTTAAATATTTCTGATCATATGGGTCTACTCTAATTAGTTATTATCTAGAGTTATGGGCAAACTCTAATTGTGGCCCAATAATTAATTTTCAAACCGTTAGAGGCAAGAATACACTTCCAATTAGAAAAGTGCTTTAAATGATATAAAGAATTATATTTTATGTTGTCAGAGTCTCTGGTCCTATTAGACATATTTAGTGAAAAAATCTTGACACTATCATTTTAAACAAACGAAAAAAATCCACTCTTCTGTGACTCAAAGAGATCAATTATGAAGCTTTGAATGTCACTATTTTAGATCATTTCAGTGCCCACCTTGAGGAATATCCATCAATGAATGGGCTGTGCTTGCTTGAGACAGCCACTGATTTGCTTAAAACAGTGATATTTAAATCTTCATAACTTGATCAGTTTTAGTCACTTTCTTTCAGAAACTCTTTTTTTTTGTTTAAAATGTTATTGTGTGTAGAATATTTCACTAAATATGATGGTTGAAATCTAAAAGTAGGAACACACTCTTATTAAAACGGCACCATCGCACCAAGTCGCCAAAGCAAGATGGATGATAATGGTAAACATGCATCGGTCACAGTTAAAAGTTAATCATTTAAAGTTTAATCTTTTTTTCAAACTCATTGCGTTTGTGGTTTGTTGTTGCACTATCTCCCATTTTAAATGTATATTTTCAACAGAACTACTAGCTTTCCTAGCTCACTGAATGTAAGGAATCTGTTACTTTTAATTATTCTAATGAAGCAGGAGAAATTACGTTCACAATACCTGCGGCATCTGAAGTGGGCACCGGGCATATTTTTTTAACTTAAAAAAACATGAGCGGCTTCGCTTTCAGCAAAGAGGGATCCTAGTAGCTTCGATAGTTTAGTGAATGTATGGAATCAGCTTCTTTTAATTACTCTAATGAAGCAGCAGAACATTTGCCCATAGTAGCTTCACTACAAAGGGCAAATATTCTTCAAAACAAGTAATAGTAAAAAATTAAGACTTCCTCCGTTCTAATATTTGCACTTGGGAGGTAACACTCTTAAATATGTAAAAAAGAAAAATGTGGTGCATCAAGGAAATCATCACGCAGGTGAAGACAGCATTCCAAACGATGAATTCCAAAATATGACCAAGCAACTTCAAAAATTCCATGCAAACGATTTTTATTATAAGGCAAAAAAAAAATCTCTCAATCATATGATCGGAAAAATATATAATTGCTAAATAAACCCAAGGTATTTGCCATTTTTTCTTACTAATTGAAATCATTCTAATTAAAATATTTTATTATTTAATTAAATATTTAATAAATATTTTAACTTTTATAAAAATCCATGTAGTATGTAAACAACTCAAAAATGTGAAATGCTTTCATGATGTAAGCTATCTAGCCGATGGGTTGCCAATGGAACTAATCCACTTGTTTCCTCAGGTAATCATATTGGCAACAAAATCACATGTGTTCCAACTAGATACCAACCAATATGACTAATAGGACCAGGAAACTGTACAAAAATTTAGAATTAATAATTTTTTCAGCATTAAATTTACTGACTCAAAATACATAAAAAAAATTCTTTACTTCATTTAAAACATTTTTCCAATTGGAAGCATATCTTTAACAATTTAGAAATTAGCTATTGTGCCAGTGACATAGCTGGAACTGTTGTCACCTAGGGCGAACTTGCAACATGCAGCCCTTCCTTCACAAGATACTTAAGGAACATAAACTTCAAAATTAAAAAAAAAATATATCCAGAAAAAAGCATTTAAATAGTAGTGTGATTCATCATTTGATGCCTTTGGTCTCTGCAGATAGGTTCCAAAATCGCACATCCACCACTAGTCTATCTTACATGTTCACAATTTACACACAAAAGGTGATAAATGCGAATTAATTACATTAGTTATATTTTTTATCTATACAGTGATTGAGCTCATGCTGCTGAGCTTATCTTCTAATAAAATTTGTTTTTCTGCATGTCTGAATTTGCCTCCCCTTTCGAAGTGTCACCTGGGATGGACCGACCCCTTTAGCTACACCACTGTGTAGGATGGAAACATAATAGAAAAAAAATATTTAAATTGTTTCTTTTAAAAAATTTTATAAAATGTACAGAACACCAGATGAGTGATTTATTTGCACAATGTAGATGCATGGATAATACCTGAAAACAATCTTACATATCTCTTGAGCATAACAAGTCAGAAAAGGATCTGCACTTTTATGGTTTTAAATAAAATTTTAAAAAATTTCATTGCAGATATGAAGTCACTATATATACAGCCAAATATTAGGCAACAACATGAAACAAAATCATTGCAAAGAGTGGAAGAATCGTAAAAAAATGCCATAGAAACAGGTATCACTAGGAGACAAATCCAGCTTGGAGCAGCTGGAAGAGTTAATAATGAGCCTGTAGTATATTAGCAATTTGCATGATTGCTTTTTATTTGTTAATGGGATGGTAAATTTTAGAAAGGGCATATGTTTAGATTTGCCATCAAGGAAAATTGTCAAAATGGTTTAACGGACTTCCTGGGCCTCCGAGTTTGCTATATATATGCTAAATTAAAGTCAATCTCTGAAATAAATCTGACAATTCCTTTATTTGCAAAGAACTTTATAAACTTGTTTAAATACTAGAGATAAGCAATTTTAAAATAATATCCAGGTCCCAAATCAAGAATTATTATTACCTAAAACATAAGGATAACAAAATTTATGCTATGGATTAATAACCATACTGACAAAATCTCAGTGGTCATAAATTATTGGACTCATTTCAAAAATTAATTTAAAAAAAAAACATCTATAATATAGCAACTTTTTTTTTAATGAGAAAGTAGCTCAAAAAGTTTTATTCAAATAGGTAACGCACAGTTACATCATACTAAATCTGCTTCAACAGAGGATTCTTAAAACAAGTATTAAAATGGCTACCATGCAGTAGAAGGCATGTCTGGCACATCTCTGGTTCCACGAAAGCAAATAAATTGTAACAGTTCAAAGATGCTTTCACTTAGAGTACTGATATAGTCAGGAAATTTAAGAGAACAGGAGACATGCATCATAGGAAAGGTGCTGTATGATCATCAGTCTCGGAAGAAGTTGCTAAATGAGCAAGGGAGACTTTCGCTCCTTAATTGCTCATACCGATGCTTCATGGAGTTCTTACTTGGAGACCAATAATTTCAATACTCTAACTGAAAACGACTTTGAATTGTTACAATTGATTTGCTTCTGTAGAACCAGAGATATGCCTTCTATTGCACAGTAGCCATTTTGACATTTGCGTTGGGAATCTCTCACTGCAGTAGATTTAATGCACTGTAATAGCACTTTACCTTATCTGAAAATAAACTTTTTGAGCTAATCTCTTATTAAAAAAATGTAGCTACTACATTATAGGGCTTTTTTTTAAAATTAATTATTGAAATGGATTCAATAATTTATGCCCACCTTGTATTTCTATATGAGTTTAAGGAACCAATAATCAGTATCCGCAAACAATCTCTTGGAGAAATAAGGACAGTATGACAATTTATGAAAAATGCTAAGTATACAGATTTCTCGATGAGACATTTTTCTTTTTCTTATAATCACATATAATAAAGAATATATGAATATGTACATTCATGTACACACAGAAAACTGAATAAATATAGTTCATTACTTCATTCTATAATTAAGACTTAACAAAACACTGTACAATTTTTGTTTTTAAACAGCATCTATTTAATTCCGTATAAATAATTGTAAAGAATACAGGAAAAATAATTAAAAAATTACATTTAGTAAAACTTTTATTCAATGACTAAAAATAAACAAATTATTTAGGTTAACTTTCAGTCTACGGTGCCCACTTACTTCGTTCCTCTTAGAATCGCCAACTCTCTGCCACCAAGAATGGAGAGGAGAGGATATTTGTTTTGGTTGCACAATGATGATTTTAACAAGCGAGATGTGCGCATGCGCGGAAATTGATCTGTTCATCAGTGTTTTGCGCATGGCGCGATATTACGATTCATTTTGATTGGTCAATTCAATCGAATTTGCTTTGTTGGTTTGATTTTCGTCTGATTTTATCATTTCATTACGTGTGCTTCGTACTGCTGTTGTCGATGGTGGCATTGGTTCCCTTTCGAAGTATGTGGATCAAGGATTGATAGCAAGCGGATACCCGTGTCCTAAGTGTAAACAGCAATTAAAATAGGTATGTGAAGTCTTAACTACACTTTTCTCGTTTTTGAACATTTTCAGTCACTTTTAGTTTCAGAATTGTGTGTTATTCTGTGTTTCCGCCTCTGAATGAATAAGCGAAGCTACTAGTGTCCGGCTTTGCAGAAAGCGAAGCCGCTGATGTTTTTTTAAGTTAAAAAAATTGCCCAGTACGCGTTTAAAATGCCGAAGGCATTGCGTGCTCAATCACTCCTTTTCAAATGAAGCATGCGCAGTACAGCAATTAAAAGTGCACTGCGCATTCCAAACAGTGTTTGGCGCCAGCAAATGAAATTGCGCCAAGAAAAATTGGCGAGAAGCAAGTGGGCACCGTAGACTGAAAGTTTACCATTATTTAATTAACTAATTATGCAAAATTAATCTAAATAGGGTTAAAACAAAAAAAGCAATATCATTGTGGGCAGGTTAATATATAATAATAACTTGAATGAATAAACTTACTATATTTTACTTACAAGAAAAAAATTGAAGTAAAAACACTGAACATTAATTCATGAACTTTAAATACAGAATAGTTTAGAAAAATCCAAAGAAAATGTTGTTAAAAATTAGGGTATACTTACACTAGTTTGCTGTAAAGACAAGTCAAAAAGTAGCATAGGAACATTTGAATGCAGAAAAGTGAATGTGATAAGCCATCCAATAAGTAGATCAAAGACAATAGCAGATACAAGATTTTTTACCCTAAAATCAGCACGCATTATAATGAAAAGGACGTGATTCTTCAAATAATCATTAAAATAATGTTTGCTTAAAAATACAGTTACAAGTTTATGAGGTTAAAATAGTAAGATTTGGAGGAAATGAGAAACATCTTTCAAATACATGAAATATTTGATTTGCATCAAGTTTTTCACATATATAAAGAGGAAAGGGTAGTATAAAAATTGTTTGCATTATGAAATTTAAAAAAGAGAGAGAGATCTCAATATAAGAGTCTCACAGCTGAATTTGAAATTGATGAATCTTTATTTCTGTAACAATGAAGATTAAATAGTATATTTAACCATGTCCAAATAAAACTATAATTCATGCACTTCAAATTACTTAATGTTTGAGTAGCTGTTTGACAAATTTTAAAATGTACATTTACTCCAAAATATGCATGCTCTACAAGCCATATGTATGCCAATTATTGAATATTTCAGATATTAACATCTATTATTGTCTTGAATAGTTATGAAAATTTTTCAGACTCTAAAACTAGAAAATACCTTAATTTTTTTTATTTTATTATCAACTTAATCATTACATATTTTTCGATATTTTGGTGTATTAACTAAGGTCAAGTGAAATTAATATGCCATACACACACATTTGTTGACTCACAGTTTACCTTAAGTAGCAAATATTAATATAACATTCTTTTCTCAAGGTGGATGGCTAATAAAAGAAAATTGTCTAATGCAGCAATAAATTATATTAAATATTAATGAATGCCATTTGTGAGAAATTGCATTGAGAACGGCAAAAGCATTCTAAAAATTCAATCCACTTTTATATACCAAATTATGTACCACCTTCAGCTACAGAAAACTGCTTTCTTTCTCATGAACTTTTATTCTTTACAATGCAATAAAATTTTTTTCATATTAAAAATTAATGATCTAACAATGGTACTATCACATGTGTATAAAAAAGGAATAAGCATTATGACTAAAATCTTCAACTTACTCCAGGCTGATAGTATCCTTGCTTTTGCACTCTTTGATAACTTTTCCAAAATGCAAGATTCTCTGATGAAGTTGACGGCCAACTGAAGTTGAAGTAACAATTTTCAAGAAAGTCTCGAGAAGCCTAGAGTGAAATAAAATGCTTAATAATCCAATCAAATTCTACAAAAACCCCTACAAAAATGTCTTTAACAAGTAATTAACCTAACTTCCCAATTATTATATGCCAAAGAAAGCAGAATTTAAGCACATACATAAGAACATATTGAAGGATATTGGATTTGGACATTTTGAAGGAATATTCTACAGAATACTCTATTTGCTATCCAAGACAGTATTTCAAGATGGTAACAGCAACAGAGTATTCTATAGAATACTCTATGCTGTTTCAATGGATGATAGATTATCAATATTTTATCATGAACTCCAACAGAGCATCATAACAAGGCATAATGGGAAAGTTTATTAACTTCAAATTAAGTAAATAGCTTGGTTAAGTATTACTAAACAAACTGGTCAGTTGGTGACTGCTATCTGTACCTCCCATAAAAAGTTAAAGTGATTTCTGAGAGTAATCAGTATTCATTAGTTCCATTTTGAAGACGGACCTTGGCTATTTTGGGACGGAACTCATAATTTTGAACTGTGGTCAGATGACGAGGACGACACCCGAGCTGGCACCCCTCTCTCCAAACTTCTGCACCACACCAGCGGGCGAACGTTTGACACCCTACATAAGATTTAACGTGCAACAGGCCTAATATATGACAGATCTTCAGTGGAATTGGATTTTGAACCTGGAACCCTGGGCCTTCGAGGTCGACACCTTGCCACCATGGTTTAGCAATACCCAAGACATGAATGAATATAGAACAGAAGATATGAATTAGGACTACTTTTTAAGCAATCATTACATAGAAAGTCTAGCAAAGAGCAATAATTATATCTTAAGACTGTTTTCTGCCATTGTTGATTTTAAGAAACCATGCAGCAACTACAAGGGAAACCATAATTACGATCTCTCAGATCGCTTTACCCAAAGTTATAGTTTTCTCTTTATTTTTTATTTATATATTTTAAGTTGTATATTGTGAGTCTTTAATATAAAATAGATTTAACAAGGCAGGAGCATTTCCTTTAGAAATTATCTGAAATTGGCATGACTCAAGCCTTTTTTCAAGTTTCACAATGGATTCTAGAAAGTACAATCTTTGGGATGAGAATGATTTGCAAGACATCTGGGAGATGCTTCAGCAAAATTGTGGAAATAAAACAATAAACATTAAAAAAAATATTTCATATACTTACAAAACTGTGATTTATAATTACAGACAAAAATAAAAAAAAAAGCAAGTTAATCAGTAAGGTACTAGCAAAACTTTAATCCTTAACACCTACGATTTTAAATTTAAACATATTAGAAATAATATATTCAGTTTGTAAACTTTAAAGCTAAAAAATTCATGAAAAAAAACTATTAAAATACAAACCTATATGGTAAGAAAGGCAAAAATGTTAGGCAATTGGAAAGAATTCTAAACAAAAAAGATATGATAACAGCACAATAAATGAATAATTTTGATTGACAACAGTTTGGAGATGACTCAGTACAATCAAAGATAACACATCCAGAAAAATTTGAAAGATTTTTAGAATATATACAATTGTTTTTCAGAGTCTCAGACAAAAATGAAATAAAATTATTTTTGCAATTTTCAGGCAATGAAACAGTATTAGATGCAAACATCCGTGATTTAATGAAATCAAAATTCTCATATAATATTATTTGACTCAATACATTATGCCTAATCTGGGATGATTTTATTAAAATATTTTCTAAATAAAATGAATTAGAACAGTCATCAATGCGTAGAACAAAGGACACTGGCAGGCTGGAAAATGCCAAGTCATCAAGTTTCAAATCTTTTCTTTTCCTTGCATTGTAAAACACACCCACAAAACTAAACTTAGACGAATCTTTCCTTATTTTGTCCATAATTTTCACAATCTCCTCTGTGTTTCCGTTTTCGAGGAAAATAGTGCAATTTATAAAAGTACTATTTGAAGAAGACGAAAAGTGACCGAAAACCCAACATTTTTTGGAAATTTTATTTAAAGCCGCACATGGAATAAAAATAGAAACCATATTTGCTAACGACATCGTTGATAATTGCTTTTTTAAAATTCTACAATACAATTCATTGAATTCAAGTTATTACGATGCGGCAAGAACTGCTGTTTCACGAAATTTTGGATACATGCTAACAACTTCATTTTTACTACATTCGAGGAGGGGGGGGACATCCATTCCTCGGGTGTAACTGAAGACTGGCTTTCTCTCTAATTCTCGCATTTTCTGTTTGAAAATCAGAAATAAGAGGTAGTTGTACACTTTTCAACGAAAAAGAATTTTCAAAATTGTTTAATTTTCTCACGTTTTTGTATTTTTGTTGCCTTTCCTTGTTTGTTTCCATATTATTTTGAATAAGGTTAAATTTCTTTTAAACAAAAAAGATCAAATGAACTGAAGTGAATTTGTTTTTGTATTCCCTAATGTTTGAAGTCGGGTGTCGCACGTGTATGCAAAATTAATTCATGTTTAGAATATTTATAAATCAAGTATTATAGTCTTTGATTTCGTTGCGATTAATATTTTCTAAGCACAGTTTTTAAGATGTCGTCTCTGGGCGAGAAAATTGCCAAATTAACAAATCCAACCCCAGAATTAATTCTTGATCCTGAAGATGCTATTAATATTGGTAGTGAAATCAGTTTTCTCTCTATTTTAATATTTAATTGCCTGATATAGAATGATAATATTTACATTTCTGTATTCAGATTCTGCTGCAAAGGTATATGATGATGACAATATTCAGAATGAGGTAAGTGATCTTCGAAGAAAAACTGCACCTTTATTAGAAGATGTAGATCCAACTTATGCTGGTAGAAAAGTCTCCAGACGAGATCTAGGACATATATTTCATGAAGGTAGGAGTTATTTAGTATCTATTTTTCTTTATGTGTTATTATCTGCGCTTATGTTTGCCCTGGTTTTATTTGCTATTAATTTCAGTATGCAATTTTGATCATTAAAAAAAAATGCTTATTAAAAGAGTCATAAAACATCTTGGTTCGACTTAGAACACTGTGCGATCGTTAAAATTGATTGATTTTTTTTTTTTTTTTTTTTTTTTGGCGATTTCTCGCCGAATCAAATGTATTGTGGGTTCTTTCTCAGAAGTTGAAGTTCCAAATTCTTTAATTATTTGTAATTTTTAAAATGATCTATTTCTTGTGAGGAACTGCATTGTTATTTAATTTATTGTGTGATTGAAACAAAGATTCATATTGTGTAGTATCTGTAAATATGATTTTGAAAGAACTGTAGCAGGCTTGGAATTGTAGGAAAGTGGATATTTTCCATAACCTGACAGCAGCCAAAATATGCACCAAATCTGCCTTTTTCCATCAGCAAGAGTTATCAAAATGCAATAAGTATATGAAGCTTTTGCTGTGAAATATTTATTGTAAAAATAAGATTTCTATATTAGATGCATTGACATAAATTTTGTTGATAGAACTGCTAAACAGAAAAATGACATTTTGTGCCATCAGAATAGTAATAATTTTTGACCCAAGTAATGTTGGTTTAAAATTTAAATAATATGAAAGTTCATTATTTAAGATCTTTCATCGTATCCAGATCATAAAATCGATACATTGTTCCTCTGGATTAATTTCATTTGCATTCGTTTCTTTAAAACGGAACATAATTATAAATTCTTAATTGTAGATTAAATTCTTATTTTTTACTTAAATAAAAAACAAATCGTTACTTTAGAGAAACTAGAATTTTAAGCCATATAATGCAATCATTTTATCTCTGTTGTTAGATCTTTTTTGTATAGTATATTGTTTTCCTTTCATGCAGATGGAGAAGTTGGTACTAGTGTTGGTGATTCAGATGAGGAATCGGATGATGAATCTCATTCTCAAGATTCTGAAGAAGATAATGATCTTAGTGATGATGCAATAAATAAATTTAAAAAACTTGTTGCTTCCAAATCCAAAGAAAGGTAATGGGCAAATCCATGAGACTCACGTTACCATTTGACACCTTTTTTCAAAATTAAATTCGATATATATGAAAAAATATTATATTTGATTTTAAAAAATGTTTTTTACAGACCTCTGAGGTACAGTAAAAAACTAGGGATGTCAATAGTTTAAAATTTAATATGAACAAATGGTATCCAGACTCTAATTTAGGACTGTGACTCACATTACAAAGAAAAGGAAATCAAGTTTTGTGGGTTAATGTAAACTTAGAATTGCTCCTCTTTCAGCACAGCAGAGTAAAAAAGAAATATTTTCTACAATGAATAACGTGTCTAGGTTATGATATACACAAAAATAACATTGTATTTTTTATTAATTATGTATATTAATCAACATTTTGAGTGTGACTCAAGTTGTATGTTTTTGTGACTCGCGTTACATATCCCACTTTAATCTTTGAAGTTAATAAAATATTGATTTAAAACATTTCATTTTGTAGATTTTAATGAAGCATTACTTTATTTAATGAATAGATATATCTAATTATATATTTTAGCAAATAAATTAATTAAAATTAATAAATAAAAATGTGTTAAAACCAATAAAAATTATGCTTTATATAGATTTCAAAATAAATTACAATAGTTTTACTGATAGAATTAGGATTACAAATCTAAAAAACCCTCTTGAATTAACAGGAATTGGAGGTTTTAATTTCCGAATCAAATTCGATTAAGGATAAAATAAAATAATAATAAATAATAAGGTATCTTCCTTTTCCGGCCATTTCCAGTTTTAGCCTTTAGGTTGTATCGTAGATATTTCAAATTCTCCATTGATGCAATTGGTAATTTTGCTTGGGTACAATAAACTATCCTATTCAATTTCATACCAATAATTATGTTTGATATTGGATAATGGTTGAAGAGGTATTTTGCTATCAGAAGATAACAAAAATCCTTCAGGTTTTTTATTTTCAACTTTAATACAGTAGTATTTTTTTATACCTTGTAATAATGGTGAATTGTCCCAAACCTATTGCATATTAAGTGCTGAATTTCTTTCATTGATATTTGCTTCAGTAATTTCCTGAACATGAATGTTGGCTCCAGCCATTTTAGCAGTTTGTAGTAAATCTGCAGCATTCATTACTAAACATTTAAGTTTTTTCATTTGATTAAACACTTTTTTTCAAATTTCCTCCTTGTTGGAGCCATAATTATATAATATATGAGTGTATAATAAAAATCCCTTGACCCCAAAGTTGCTGATGACGTAATTAAAAAACTACCCATAAAAAACAATAAATATACACTAGTTAATTATATTCAGAGGTAGTAAATAATCATATATGGGTGTGTATATATATAAAAACACCCCGTTGACCTCAAAAATAATATTAGTATACATTAAAATGCCATTAAGAATACTTATCAAGCAACACTAGCTGTGACTCACATTACAAAATAAGATGCCTTTATTTCCAAATAAATTAGTGAAAAAAGATAAAATTGTCCTATCTATTTTTTTAGTACTATAAATAAGTAGGAGAAACGATAACAAGTTTTTAAAATTTACAGCTATAAAAAGTTAAACATTGACAAAAATGAACTTTTTGTGACTCACGTTACAAAAAAATTATTGACTATAAAAGTTAACCTCTCTCATTTATTTTGAATGCAAATTCTAAAATAATATTTTTATATTTGTTTTATAGTATAAATCTATCAAAAAATATAATTATTCAGTCGAAATATGCTAAAATTTAGTAAAATACATATGTTTAAAATTGATTCAAAGCTCCGAAAAATTCATCAGAACATGTGCTCTTGAAACAAGTCTTCACGTGAAATGAAAATAATTAACCAGGCGTTGCCAGATTCTAATTTGTAAACTTCAATCTATATACAACACATACAAAATAAAGTTAAGTGGTTTCTTTTAATTTTTTTTTACACTTTATTTCCAATGTTATGTGGAATTGCCCTAATGCTGATTTTGTTTGTGTTTTAATGAAAATATTTGTTTGTTTTAAAAGCAACCTAAATAGTATTTCCTTTGGTTTAGAATTATTTACAACTTTTCTGCTTCTGCCAACTTTTTGAATGCTTAATCCATGTTTCTCATTTTTATTTCCTGAAAAAAGGTAGCAATTTGCTGAATTATACATTTCTTTCAAATTTATTATAAGAAGTTATTCTAACAATATTTTTTTTCTTAAATTTTTCTTTTGTTTTCTCTTTAAGATTTGTAAAAATTATTCTATAAGGAAAAATAATAATAAGATGCATTGTTAATCTGTAAAATAACTTTTCTTGTGCTTACCAAAATCTTAAATGTATATCACTATTAAATAAAAAAAAATATTCTTGGAAATAATTATTAAAATTTACTATTTTTTAAATTAAAACTTGGTTAAGATGCTTTATTTTGCTAAAAGTTTTACATACACTTACGATTCAAAATAATATCATTTTTTTTTATCAGTAATGTGCTTTTATTAATAATTTATTACCTCATGTCCGGTAGTGATGAGGAGGAGGAAGAAGAAGTAGATGATGAAGAAGGAAGCTCTGATGATGAAGAATCAAGTGGTGTAGATGATGATAACAAAGAAAGTGGTAAAATATTATTTTTACTGTATTAATTGTATCTTTAATGTTGCATGTTTGTCATTCTGTGAAATTTGCCATGATAAACCAAAGCTTTCTATGTAATTTAGTGCTCTTGACCTTTTTTCTGTAGACGAAATAACTAAACAGTTTTCAAATATTGATGTTACCACAGAGATTGAAAGGGCTCAAGCTATAAAAAATCAGAAAGGTGTGTATTCCATTTTTTTATTGTTTCTGATAATCAATATTTGGTTATGAAGGATTACGCAAAGAAAAAAAAAGTATTGAGGATTTCAAATAAGATGTACTTTCTCTGAATAAATAAAGATAGTTCTAAATATGTGCAAGAATTTGAGTTTTTGAATGATAAAATGCATGTCTGGTGCTTTGCAGTCAACTTTTTAACTTGACAAAAGAAATTATCTGTAAATTGTCTTAAAACTTTTTTGATGAAATTGGCACTTTTGTAGTTATCTTGATTCATCTCGTAAGTGTAATGTGCTTCTGTATTTGAAGGAAATTTTGAAGAACCTTCTGTAATTCTCTAATTTTGTTGTATTTTGAATTTGCAGAGATTTGGAATCGTTTACTAGAATCTCGGATAAAGCTTCAAAAGCTCTTGCAGACAATCAATAAATTACCACAATATTCATCTTATAAGAAGTTAAAAGACAAAGGAGGCAAAGAGTTAATAGAGAGTTCAAAAAAAGGTATGTAATAATTTTAATATTTTCAAATTATGATTTTCTTCTAATTTTAGAATTTTGTCTGTTTTGAAATTTTATAATAATATAGATTGAATATTCTGAAATTGTTACTGTTATTAGAAAAACATACTCCTGTATTTTTGTATTTTTTCATAGAAAATCTTTTCGAAGTCGAACTATTTAGCTATCTGTCATGTCAAAGAGGATCGTAAATTGCCCTGATGAGTTTTTGTTTTTAAAATCTAGAATGTTATGAAGATATTTTTCATGATTCAGAAAATTACAAAAGGAATTTACTTAATTATCATCTGTGAAATTTTTAAGTATATGCATTTTCTGAATTTCTAATTCTTATTTAAGGGAGAGGGGGGAAAATTGCAATATTTTCTTGCTGGATTTTACACTTTTCAATGTTTTGTAATTGAAAATTATAACCAAAAGCCTTCTTAAAATAATTTTCAAAATACATTTCTGCCAGAAATATTGATTTATTTTTTGCTTACCTGTCTTGAGATCAAATATGTTAGCTGATCATTGTTTTCTTATCTTCACTTGCGCTAATGGATGAATGTGTAATGCATTGTTATACTGTTCTATCATTTTTAGCATTCCATTTTCATGTAGGATGAGCATTTTTAGCAAAGTGAAATTAAGCATAAATCTGTAGCAAGATTCATTTGATCTTAATTTGAAAGGCAAACAAAAACTAATGATTGTATTTTAATTTTTTTAATAGCATAACTTGGGGGGGGGTTGCTGGATGCTTTATTAATAATCAGAGTCCATTAAACCACCAGCTCATATTTTAGTACAGGATTTATAAATTTATTTATTTAAAAATTGTGATAAGCTAATCCAGATAATCTGTCCTGTCTGTAAAAGTGGTAATTTATTCGGATATAATTGTAGTCATCAGCTATCAGATTTTGAATTATGAAATCATTTTTATTTTGTGTGGACTAGAAGACTTTTTTAATTGTATTGCATATTTTTCTATTATTACATTGATTTTTGTTTTGAAGCTTTTAAAAAACTTCATTCAAAATTGAAATAATTTTTTTCTTCTTTCTTTTAAGAGTTGATATTGAACACTTAACATAAATCTGTTCATTTTTATTCTATTTTAGCAAATACTAGCCTCCTTCAGTGACCATCTGGTTCATCCATTTAAATTAGTTTTTATTTTTGTATTTTATATTAATTATAGCATTCCCCATCACGATTTCACCCACGACAACCTAGAAAAGATGAATAAAAAAGTGAATATTTTATTGTATTTTGCAGATAGTAAAATATGCAAAGGAGTAATTAAAAAATGCTGGCGATACAATTCTATATGATGAACCACAGCTAACAAAACTTTAAAATGACATTTCAAATAACTCTCACTCAATTCATCTATCACTCATCGATAGAATGATTAATGCTGAATATGGCCGTGAAAGCCGAACATACTGGATGCCCCATGTGAACCAGTGGGTGCCAGATTTGGTGGGAAAAAGTGAGGTGAAAAAAAAAATAATTGACATCTAAAAGACCCAGGAGTATAGGTGATAGAGAATAAAATTTAAAAATTTAATTAAAAAATTAGTTAGTTTTCCCGAACGCTATTGCTTTTTTGTAATTCCTAGTTTCAGACAGCTAAAATGAAATAAAAATTTAATCTTTCCCTAAAAAAGTTTTGGTCGACTGACCCTCCTCGCCCCTCGGACTATCCACCACTGGTGTGAATTCTAAACTTTTTTGTCCTGTTGTGCACACTGCTCTTATCAATGGTGTACCTTCATATACGTTCAGTATCCTTTTGTGGATGTTGGACTTCTTGCATCCTCCTTCGTTAAAACTCATGACTGCTCATTGTTTCTGCTGGAATACAAACTGCAGTGTGTGAAAAAAATAGTTTAGATTAATAGTTACTTTGCAAACATGTAATTAATTCATGTCATGAATTAAAGCAACATGCCAATTAATAAAATAAGTTATGGCAATTCATCCATTACTTTTGGGACAAAGACAAAGGAGCTTTTCAAAAATTCTAAAATATGTGCCAATCTGTTAAAATTATTAACTACTAAATTTAATAATGATTGCTAAGTTTATTGCTGTATGTTTAGACTTTTTTAGATATTTGATGTCAAAGTATTGTAGTGTTTTTGGGCGTGTTTTATAATTAAATAAGTAATTCCATGGTCAGAAGGTAAACATCCATCTTTATTAGCCTCACTTCGTTCTACTTCTCTACTAAACTGTGCTCACGATACTCTAGAGTCAATCGTTATAAAATAGATTTCGATCTGTTGCCAATACTACAGTATCCCCAGTGACAGAGGATAATACAATGGAAAGACACAAAATACAACATATGCTTTAAAAAAAATGTACACAATCGAAATGAAAATGAAGAGACAAAAAGAAAAAATTAAGTACTGTAAGTGTCAGTTTTTTTGGGAAATGTACGTCTTCCTGATCTTGTGACATATGTTGAGGTTATGGTTTTGGATGTATGTAGTCTTTTTTAAGTTTTGATCCTGAGGTGGAGATAACACAGTTTCGGGAGAAGATGTGCGGTTTACACGGTCCAGGAAACTGTGATTTTTGACCATTAATGTCATGCGGATTGTTTTATCTGTTCTGCACAACACTTTATGAGGACCAGTTAATATAGGTTGGATGTGGCGGCTGCACGATCTACTCTTAAGAAGATATGAGATGAAAGTACACAGTGAAGGATAGATGTAGAATACGATCGGTGCAGTGGCGATATGCAACGTGCTTTGTTGCATTCTACTGACGAAGATCAGTTATGAATTCAATATCACAAGGAGAATGTCTGATATGATCATGCACAAGGAAGCGTGAGGGTTGTACCGTACACAAGTTCTGAACAAGAAGATTGCAAATCTTCTTTCCGGCTTCTATGGATGCCTAGAAGGATTATGGATACTCTGACCATTTCTCATTTTCATGAGCTTTAATTGCCGATTTTAAATGTCGATGAAAGCGTTCAGCAATTCCGTTTAATCGGATGATACAGTTGTTTGATCTTTAGGTTCAAGACAAGGTAAATTCAACAAACATTGATAGCGCAACTGGATCCCTTGATCGG
>BGPR01003374.1:45146-101246 GCA_013235015.1 Araneus ventricosus | reverse complement strand
TCGACATTTCAGTTACGTATTTGCTGGATGTTTCGTAATGAATTACTTATTTAGTACCAAGCAACAAAACACAATTTTGACCTGTGGACGGTAGTAATAGTAGTACATTTTGGATACTGACCATGAAAATTACATTAACGTTTTCATTTCGTTCGAATTTCGTCTGGATTAATTTCTTTTGTAATTATTTTTCTGCTCTCCACAATTTAAATTTCTTGCACAATGAAAGTGGTGGTTCAAATACCCTGTCTACAATAGATGGATCTGGTTTGTATATTAAAGCAGTTCGTCTTCATTTCCAAACCTATTACAGTCACAATTTAACTATATTTGTTTCCCATTTACCTCCAAGTTACGTGCTTGTTGTGATATTTTGATAGTCCTGATGCCACAGTCCTTACTCATTTTAGCCAGACTTATAAATAGGTCCAGGTGAATCACCACAGCAGGAGATTAGTCCTTCTGGGTGAAAGTTGAGTAGAAAATATCTGATTTGTTAAAAAAATATAGAAGCGTGGGTAGAAACTTTGAGGTCCCAGAGCATTTATGTGGAATTGTTTCTGCGTTTGCCGACATCAATTTCATTATCTTAGCGGCTGTTACAGACCCTAACATTATGATCTGACATTTCAAAGTGGTCACAGTTTAGAAGTTGCACCTGTTCTGGAGTTAAACATAATGATAAGAACAATTCCAGATTTGGAGGAAAACTACTTTCCGAAATGAAAGATTAGTCTGCAGATTGATGGCTTCGAGTTTTCTAAAATTGGTTCTCTTTTCATGAGAAACAGTAACAAAGAAGATGCGAAATGAGTCAATCGAAATTGATCTGTTTGCTGGTATCATGTCGTTGGGAAAAAACTGCAAACCTAGAAAATGCATTGTGCCATTTCAGGGAAGCAGCAATGAAAGAATAGGCGACATGTTTCTTTTGGAATATCAGAAACCTGTTCATTGCAAGGACCCGGATATCAAATATCTCTCCTTCTGGTTGGAAGGCTTTGGGTTCTGTATTTATTCCACACTGGCCTATAAGAGCTCTGCTGACAAACCCTTTTAACCTGAGATTCTTCCACCATTAAGCATTCTATGAATGAAAACATTATGTAGTTTCAATTTAAGAAGAGACTTTTATAGGGCTTTTTCTGATTCTGACTGATAGTATACCTATTCTTGATACCATTGCTGATTGGTACCAGATCTCCCATGACGATACCTTAGAGGATAAAACAAATTACAAGTCAGTGACCATTTAGTATGCTGATCTCCGGTTCGTTTCTATTTCCAAAGAATCGTTTATGTAAACTGTTAAAGAAATTTCCTTCTATTACAAAGAACCTAATCCACGATGTGGTGAAAACATACTGCTGTTCCTGTATTGTAACAAAGGTCTCCTATGGTGTAGAAACCTCCCGAGGCTAGCTCCAAATTAGCCTTAAATAGAATCAATTTCAAATGCATGGTGCATCTGGGACATTTAGACCTTGAAAAGCAATTGCTTCTTCCCCACTCCCACATGGTTCCCAAGTGCTTTTCGTTGGAGCTGTTGAGTTCTAGAGCTTTACAAATTCTCAGCAATAAAGATAAATGACCTAACACGTAACAATTTCTTGATTACATGGATCAAAGAAATTTTCAGTCAGGTGATCTAATAAAGCCTATCATCAGTTCCATTCACCCAGAAGATATCTAGCGGCAATATACTCTTTTGGTTTGACCCAATACAAGAATTACAATTGGACTGTATCTCTGACTTTCAGCAATTTATAGATAGAGATTACTGGTTCTGGAGTTTCTCTTAATGATATTGACATTCTGATATCTAAGAGGGGATCATTTACCAACATTTAAAAAACCTTATTTGCAAGATTGAATGATTACATTTTAATACATAACATCTTTGAAATGTATATTTGGTGCGTGACAATGACTTTAGGTTTCAATCTGTCCAGAAAACAGAATTAAGCCTCCTGATAAGAATTAAATGCATACAAATTCCCTAAGCAGGACACTTTAACTCAGTTCCGTGAATTTTTTTTGGGATATTTTAACTTTGATGTTTTGTTCACAAGCCCTTTCTCATCATTTGATTTTGAAGGTGCCACTAACAAAAAATCGTTCAGTGTTCATAAGTCACTCCAGACAAACTCAAATGGAGATGGCAGCAGAACTTAAAACATTGCCTTGAAAACTTCTTGCAGGCTTCACTGAGGGTCCAATTCCAGGGGCTCATTGAGCCCCTCTGGGTGAGGCAACCTCAGATATTTGCTATGAGCTTTATCTCATGGTATCAGGGGCAGAATTTGGTGTGCTTTTCTCATGAACTGGACAAAGATCAGCAGAAATTAACCTTGACGACCTTCTGGAATTTATTGGCAATACAAAAACTGTATGTAATTGAGAATTTCCAATTTATGCAAGTCAAAGGCCATTGGTTTATACCTTCAAACTAAGTCAAGATAATGTTCACCTAAGCAATTCATTCATCTCGATTTCATATCCCAATACTTCCACCAGACATTCGCAGTGTGCAGTTCTCAGAACATGGTTGCTGATGCACTTTCTAGAAGTCAAGAGTTGAGTTCATTACAAATTACCAATTTTAAATTTTAAAGAATTTGCAGACTGCAGAAGGATGGACATTCAAAATTCCCACTCCCAGATGCTTCCCTCCCTACAAGTTAGAACTTTCAAACCCTCCAGACTTCCAACTGCAATTTGCTTATAAATCCTCAACAGAGTTCCACATTCCCTTATGTTCCTTCTTGAAAAACTCATTTGATCTATTCCATATCTATGTCACTCGTCGGGGATAGTAGCTTCAATCTAAACTTATTAGTTAGATAGATGCATGCGTGGTATAGAAATACCAAAAACACACATATTGGGTCGGTGTTGTGAATCATGTCAGGTAGAAAATCAGAGGCACTAAAGCGCCTCTATTTTCTCTCTTCCGATGCCCGATTCTCACATCCACATCGATATTGTGGGTCCCTTGCCGACGGTCAAATTTATCTTCTCGATGGATGGCGTTCTCCAGACAGAAGTAGTCTCTCATCGAATGCTCACACCATATGCCGTCAATTTTCGTATCATGTGATCTCGCTTTGATCCCCATCTGAGTAACTCTGATCAAGGATCCCAGTTGCGTTCATCAATGCTTGAATTTACTATGCTTGGAACTCAAAGATCAAAACAACTCCGTTACCATCGATTTCCAAACGAGATTGTCGAAGCGTTTTGATGACATTTAAAATGCGCAATTAAAGCTCATGAGAAATGAGAAGAATGTCAGAGTTATCCTAATCCTTCAGGCATCCAAGTAGCCCGTGAAAGAAGATTTGCAATCTTCTTGTTCAGAACTTATGTCTGGTAAACCCTCACGCCTTCCTTGTGATGATCGATGTATCAGCATTCTCCTCTTGTGATATTGAATTCATAACTGATCTTCGTCGTAGAATGCAACAATAAACTCTGCTGCATCCGACTCACTGCCGATATTCTACCATATCCTTCACTGAAATCTCTCATTCTTCTTAAAGGTAGATCGGTGTGCAGGCCCGATTCGTCATACTTATACTGGTCCTCAAAAGTGTTGTGCAGAACAGAAAAAACAATCACGTTATTAATGGTAAAAACTACAGTTTCCTGGACCGTGTAAACCGCACATCTTCTCCCGAACTGTGTTATTCCACTCAGGATCAAAAAACTTAAAAAAACTTGATGCATACATCCAAAACTGAACCTCCAACATATGTCATCAGAGGAGACGTTACATTTCCCAAAAAAACTGACCTACTTACGCTTAATTTTTTCTCTTGTCTCTTCATTTTCATTTTGTGTACATTTTTTTAAAGATATGTTGTATTTTGTATGTTCCATTTATTACCTCTGTCACTGGGGATACTCTAGTAATTGGCAACAGATGAGAATCTATTTTATATACCAGTGACTTTGAGTATTGTCAGCAGTTTAGTAGAAAGTAGAACGAAGTGGTGCTAATAAAGATGGATGATTTTACCTTCCATCTGGAATTCCTATTTAATTATAAAACCGCACAAAAAACACTGCAGAACCTTAGATGGATGGCGGTAATTGCCAAGGTAAACCATCAAAATTGTAGCTCGCCAGTTCTGCTTCTCTAAACTATTTGCCAGATACTCAAATCGATATCTCATTCGATCATTCAACTGACCAGTAATGGTTGCCAACAGAAATTGGTTCATTGTACTGAATCGCTACTTAGTAGCTCATTTGGAGATTCGTTTTGGCAATTTTCAGTTTTCCCGCAAACTTTTCTTATCTGGATGGGTAAGTCATTTCCAGATTTAACACTAATTTCATTTGTGTACTGAATAGCTTCACATAAGTATACCTCTGTTTGGAAAATTCCCATTTGTGAATTTCAGTTTCCCATTTGATGTAAATCTTTATTTGGTCCCTCTCCCTGTATGTATAGTGTAGACATTGAAATGGTTTCTTGAAATAATTATTCTGGAATATTTCACTGCTTTTTTCAATATTTAATGTTTCACTCATCTAAATTTTAAGAAAGCATATTCTGTGAATTTTATTTTTTAGAAGATTTGTGCCCATCCAAGACTGGCTTCAGCTTGACAACAATGTCTTAAATCTGATTGTCACAGATTTATTAAAAACAGTTTTTAAGTGAAGGAAGCCTTTCAGTATAATGATGTGCTCGGTTAATGAAAAAATATTAAAAATAAAATTTATAAATATTCAAGTCCAAAATAAAATACAAAAAAGAAGGAACCCTTTAACAAAAATTGGTAACTTTTCCAACTGGTAACACAATTTTTCGTATGTAGTTTTGCATGGATGAATTAAATATGAAAGAATGTAAACAGCCAATGCTTCATAATTCAACAAAAATATCTCGGAAAAATAAATTAAGAATATAACTTCTATTTGATGTTGTGGAGTTCCCTGGATGAAAACAGAAGAGAAAGGAAATTGCTTAATTCAGCTAAAAAAAGAAGGAAAAAAAAAACCCTGTCCTAGCTAAAAGATCCAGTGTTTCTCCAACATTCAGAGAAAAAGAAGCAAACATAACTTGTATTTGATATTAAATTATCGCAGAATAAAAAAAATCTCTAATTTGTAGACAGTGTCTGTTCTGAATCTCTGGCACATAGCCAAATCATGTGACCGCCATGGACAATTCTGCATAAATATATATATTAATGTGACAGAAATGGGTGAAATATACGAAAAGAATTAATGCTTCTGAATTTATTTTAAATTGTGTTGAATGATAGGATAATGTGATACAATTTGTGATGGACCACTACGCTTTCGGTATTTATGACTGAAAAATTAAATTTCCTTGCAGAGTTCACATGAAGGAATATTGTTGTAAGGTTAATTAAAGGTTAATTTTTTGTTACAATTAAAGGCTATTCGAATAATAGCCTTTAATTTCTTTGAACGATTTACAAATTAACTGTACTTACTATTAATATTTTTTACCTTTTGTTTGTATCTCCAAACGATAAGACAGTATCTTGGATTTTTTTTTTTTTTTTTTACTCATCAAATAAATATATATTGTTCAGCAGCAAATTCCAAACTACCACTTTTGAACGATTTTACACCGGAAAGGGGTGTCAGGCAATGAGTCAGATGAGCGTATTTCCAGAGTTCTTTGTTAGATCACGCTCAGTAAAATGTAAACGTCACCCTTCCATTCTTCACTTTCCCCCTATTTTGATATAAATTACTCTGCCCGGCGCATGTGCAAAAGCGTGGAGGGTTTCTGAATCCGTTGCTAAACAGTATACAGGATTATATTTTTTTATCTAAAGGAAATGGATGTAATTTCAGCCACTTATGTTTGTGTTTCAAATCAGAATTGGTTTGGAATTACTTTCATTATTCACATGTCTTGATTTCTTAAGTGCTACTGAAATATTTATGTTTATGATATTTTTTTAATGATTTTTTTTTTAGCTTCTCAAAGTATTAAACATATGATGAAATCATGGATGAATCTACAAACAGAACTCATCAACAGAAACAAAGAAATTACAAGTTCAAAAAACAGCATAGATTTAAAGGAAGAAGATGATAGGTATTTTTAACTTATAAGTATTAACTATACAATTATAAAAATATAGAATAATTATTAATCAGTAATTTTAGAAATTAGTCTTTAGATTACAAATTGCAGTGTCGTAATATTCTGTATCATATAAATAATCAATACATGATTACTTATTTAATGTGGAAATGATAATTTTTTTTTTTTGCTTACATCCAATATTTTTCTTGAAACAACTGAAAGGACTAGTTGAATTTGTAAGGATTTAAATTGTATTTCTATTGAAAGAACTTAATAACAGTAGCAATTTATACTTCTTGTAATTAAGGAAGGTTCTTTTATTTTGTTGAATAATTAAAAATATGCCGAGATATTTCATTTGTACATTTATGATAATATCATAGAACAAAAATTTTGTGTGTGAGTTATGAATATTTTACGAAACATTTTCTGGCTTTGAAATTTAATTATTATTTTTTTTTTTTTTTTAATTTCATATCAGTGGTATTGGAGTTCTATCAGGGGGTATGCGCACTGCGTTGCCCTTGTAATCAGGACTTCAACAAAATGAAAAAAAAGCCCACATACAATTACATAAATGAAAGTTTTGCGAACAAAATCAAAACAGAAAAATATATATTATTGAGTTTGCCTGTTTCTTTTTCCTCTTCACAATGATATTTGAATTGTAGGAAAACAATACCGAGTACTTTAATCCAAAAAAATGTGAAATTTATAACACTGCAAGCAAAGTGTGCGAGGCAAATAAATAAGTTAAGACAGGTTTGAAAATAATAATCAAAGTCATTGAGTAAATAAATCATCTTCGCACAGAACATGAAAGTTTATAAAGTCACCTGTAGCGAGGAAGGTGCATGCTGGGGACTGAAAGTAAGTATTGGTCGGAAGCCCAATTCGGATCTGCGAGAGAAAATGTTTGAACTGATCAATAAAGAAAATTCATAGAAAATCGGAGAAAAAAGATATTTTAACCATTCTTGTTTTAAAACAGGGATAAATATTCCAGTTTATACCTAAAAAAATTAAAAAGGATAGTGTTATTAGAATGCCGGATGCAAGAAAATAAGAATTGAAAGTTAAAAATATAAAGGAAAAGTGACAATTATTTAAAAATTTCTCAAAATTCAGGAAATTATGTCAGACTTTCAAAACTAATATTGTTAAAACGATAATTGTTTGCTCTATCTGATACTGCATCAATTGTTTTAATCTAATCATTATCTCTCATGGATCACCCAAAAATGTTCGAAAAATCCCCCCAACAACACATTAAATAAAAAATTTTCTAGATTAAATTTCAAAATTCGGGCTTTGAGGTGCATTTGGTCACCATTACGACTACCTGTGTGCCAAATTTCATGGCTGTAACTGCAATAGATTCGTCTGGACATCGCACACACACAAACATTACCTTTTATAAGTATAGATGCCTTTATCATGGCTGACAAGCATGGAAGTTTGTTAGATAGATTTTATTGTATCTTTTTAATTTTTATTTCCTGATGTCAAAAATGTTATAGAATTAGCTCTTTTGTGTTTATTTTTAAACATTATGCTTAAAGAAAATATGCAATTGTTGATATTTTTTTATTTAAGTGATGAAGAGATTCCTAGTGATACAGAGGACGAGATGGAAATTTCTAACCAATCCAATGAAATGGAGAAGAAAGGAGTGAAAAGAAAAAATAAAACAGAAGATTATGAAAATGTTTTGAATAAACGTTTTAAATCTATGATTGCTTACAGGTAATTGTTGGAAAGAACTTCAGTTTCTGTTCTTCACATTTGCATAATGTATAGTTTATCTACCATTAGCAAGGAAAATGATTTGAACCTCTTGTTTTGTTACGACGTCATTCCAAAGATGGAAATGTTTATTAGTATATATATATATATATATAGATACCAGAATTGGAATGATGTGGTATTATGATGAATTATCATGATGATTATAATGTGATTAAGTATTTATTATTCTGATATGTTTTCTTTATGAACTCCAGTTGAGTTCATTTATCAGTTTTAAATAAAGTTAATTAGAAACAGGACTCAATAACATTGAATGACTTTACACCCTCATTAGGATAATTTAAATATTTGTAAAAATTACATGAGGCATCACATAGAGAGCGTAATTAACTAATGTCATTGAATTGCTGGAGTTTTTTAAAGAAAAAATTGATCTAGAAGAATCAACAAATTTTATGCTTTCATGATATTTATTTGATTTAAAATATTTTATAATGTAACCAAATTAACTTCAAATCAAAAGTTGTAAGGTGTAACTCCACTCGAAGGATTATTTTCAGGTAACTTAGAGTTTTAACCTTCCATCGGGCTCGTCTGCGCAAATTTTATGACAAACGGGATTTTTCTTGCCCTGTCTGAAAAACTATCTGAATGTTGTTGCTATTCCTTCATGCAACCCCTCTTTTCAGGATTAAATGGCTTAATCTGAGTTTCAAGATGATTTTATACTGTTTTATGCTTTTGTCGTAAAATTTACGTTGCACACCCTCTCGTGTAATTTGATATTTATTTTTCACATCTTGACGTTTCAGTTCGATAATTATGCATCCAGTGCGCATTATGGCATATTAATATTTCATTTCACATTTTCAAAAATATTTAATATGTAATAAATCTGTTAATATCCACCAAGCCAAAGAATTTCTTGAAAAACTTAGCCCTCGGTCTTATGAAAAAACAACTGATACTCGAGGCCAAATATTCTTATCATTGCCATATGACATTACCATGTCTTTAAGTTTAAACTATACGTCACAACCTGAAAAAGCAAGTGAAAAACAATGAGTGTTAAGAAGAAGAGCTTGTGTTTGAAGGAAAGAAAATGATCATCAAAGTCCATGAAATGCAGTAGGTGCAATATATAATATACTTCTAAGCACCACTCTCTAACAAAAGTTCAATGTTTTGAACACAAAGACAATGATTAGAAACTGAGAAGAAAGTCTTTGTTGTGCAATCTTAGTTTTTATTATAATCTTTTTTTATTATATATTGCTTAATATCTTTTCTAAAAAATAATAGTATTAAATCTCGTTACTTTCTCTGATTTCAGTATAATTTCAAATTTTGCAAATAATATTAAAATTAATTTTTACTCTTGATGAATATAAATGCTTTTCTGATGTATCTCTTATTGCTTTTATAAAATAACTTACAATTGCCATAGTAAAAAGGAAGAAAATTATTGTGTTGTGAAAAGTACGACACACTCCGTTCATGTAAAAAATTATAGCGTGCCCACTGGAAGGTTAACAATCGGTACTTTTATACTGTTGTGTATTTAATATCTGTTGATTCCTTACAACAATTGTATTTGGAAACTTATGATTGATTTATATTCTTCTTTTTCTAATTTTTTTTAAAACAGAAATTCAGTTATTCAAAAGTGGGATGAAAAGACACGGATAGCCACTGGTAAAACTCAGAAATCTTTTACTGCTTTTGACAATTCAGCTTTGAAACAGATTGAACAAGTGAGTAATAAGTTTATGTAGTTGTTTCATTACAAGTTTTTTTTTTTTTTCCCAACATGGCTTGTTTCATATTTGTAAAGGTGGGATTTTGTATCCGAGTTCCATTTGCTTCCTGAAGTGCTAAATTTTCCAAGACAAGCCCTTTTTTTCTTTATGGCATTACACTATTCTAATTTTTTCATATGTTATTTTTATCAGTTAATTAATTAGTTTCATTAAAATTTTTATTCCATATGCATGACACCAGCTGTTAATGAATTTAAGAAAAATTTGGTTTCAAGATTGCATAATATGTATAATAATGAGTTATAAATTAAAGACTGAAATGTAGGAAATTATTAAAATAAAAAAAATCCTTTTTAGAACAACTAATAAAAGTGAGCATATAAAGCTGTTTTTATTTTCCTAAGAATATGAACTACTATCTTTAACATAACTTATGGTACAATACAAATTGTTAATGTTTAAGCTAATGTTGTTTTTATTGCATTAATGTAACATATGTAAAAAGACATTAGCATGAGTTTTATCTTTTTTTTTTTTTTTTTTTTAAGAATTATATTTAGAATGAAACTGGAGTAAGTATTACAGAAAATAATAGCTAAAAGAGATAAAAGAACCATAAATAAAAGCAATGTATCTGGTCCATGCTGCTGCTGCTGCATCCAGGAAAAATTACGATGGCAAAGACATTAAAACAATTGAAAGAAAAAAACTGTAATAGACATTAAAATGTGACAAAATTGATGACATATGATTAAAAAAACCAAGGAAGGAAGAATCCATATGGACATTGACAAATTTTTCCATATGGATTCTTCCTTCCTTGGTTTTTCAATCATATGTCGTCAATTTTGTTGCATTTTAATGTCTATTATAGTTTTGTTAATTCTTTCAATTGCTTTAATATTTAGAATGATTTAGTCATGACTTATGGAGGAGCTTTTTAATTGACTTTTACATTGTTTATCATTAAACTTTGATTCTGATTGCAGCAGTGTAGCAAGCCAGGTGCAAGGGGGAGGATAAAGATGCCCTGAGCACCATAGAGACAAAAGATTAGTGCATGTATGTCATTTTTTTTAAAGTCAAATATGATGAGGGGAACGAAAAACAATATATCCGGGCACCATTTACACTTGCTAAGCCACTGATGACCCTTGATGTCTATTATAGTTTTGTTTTTCTTTCATTTGTTTTAATATTTAGAATGACTTAGTCATGGTTTAAGGAGGAGCTACTTAACGTGGTCGTCTAAACGTTTTTTACATCGACTTCCAACACTAGATGTTGCTGATCGCAACTCGGCGAAAGCGATTTGCCTACGTATCTTGTTACCCTCCATTGCCTTCTCAGAGTTGAAAAAACGTTATACGCATGCGCTCTGACTGAATCTTGGAAAATTTTCTCTGTACATAACGTTGACGATATCATCAGAGCGCATGCGTATTACTACATAGTTGTAATCGTGTATGGGTAATTTCGTTTACGCGTGAATAAGCAAAGAGGGGTGAGTGAATAAGCTCCTGTTACAAACCGTTAAACGTGTTTCCTTATCGCAAACAAAATGATAGTAGGATGCTTTATGGCAGGTTCAGCTCCTTTTTTTTTTTCGTAAAAAGCCATTTTTAGAATTATATTTATCAAAATAAAATTTTTGAGACCGGAAGTCTGCAACTCGAACTGTGAAATATGCATTTTGAAAATTGAGTCTAGAATAATTTTTTTTTTTGCTAAAATTTATTTAATTTTCCTTTTTTTAAGTTAACAAAATACAGTGCAATTCAATTATCTATTTTGAATTTTACAATAGCCGTAATTATAATCATAAGATATAATTATTAAATTAAAAATAAGTTATTTAAAACATTCTTACATATAAATTATTATTTTTCTTTCGTCAGGCAGTATGCTTGGACTTCAAATATTTTATATGCTTAATTTGTATGAACAATAAAATTAAAATATATACTTAACAAAAAAGAACAATATCAAGTTTCTAATGAGATTTTGTTGCTGAATTGAAGTTTTCATGACACCATGTGAAGATTTTTTTATCGTAGTTAAATTTAATTTAATTTTTTTATATGTATATTATTTACTAACATAAAAAGAGTCGCAATTATGCCTTGAAAGAACCATGCTTTAAAGAAAATTGGAAGTTCAAATCAATCCACATGTTGCCGGAATATAGAATGCAGAAAACTGGAAGGCATGCATGTTTCCTAGGCATTCTATTCAAACCCAAATGACAAAGCGGCAAAGTAGGAAAGAAATCGTCCATTCGATTTTATAAGAAATAAAATTAAGTGCAAATCAAAATAAAATTATTTCCTTCCTTGATGTAACATGTAGGTTCACATTTTATTTTTTTTTCTTTACTAAACAAGACAAAAACTTCAATATGTGTAACTTTCAATTTACTTTACATATTTTGAATGAAAGATTTTTTATGGCATTTTTAATTTTTCAAAATAACATCTGCATTTTTGAGGAATGCACGTCTTGTAAATAATAGAGCCTTATGATCTTTTTCAAACTTTGCCTAAATAGCATTTGTCATTCTATAGAATGACTAGGTATTATATACAATGCCTATGGAAAGTATATAATAATTATCATATTTCATTCTTTGCCTAAAAATGCCCGGCATTCTATAGAATGCCAGTGTTTCATGCATTGTCAGTAAAACCTATAAGAAATAGAAGAGTGTTGTTTTCACACACATTCTTGATTAGTATACATAATATATATAAAGAAGCCCAATTCCACTGAAGATCCGTCGCATATGGGGCCTGTTGCACGCTAAATCATACGTGGTGGCCAAACGTCCTCCTGTTGGTGTGGCGTGGAAGTTTGGAGAGGGGGTGCCAGCTCAGGTATCATCCTTTTCATCTGACCGTGGTTAAAAATTACGAGGTCCGTCCAAAAATAACCCTCGTGTTGCTTCAAAACGGGACGTTAATATAACTAAACTAAATTAAACCTATCGAATTAAATATGATGCATAGATGATAGGCCAGGAAGGAGAGATGTGAATAATCTCTGATAAGTTAGAACCATGACTGTCTAAAATCCAAAATATTATTGTTTCATTTTTTTTCCATCTAAAACGTATTTCTGTTCTGCATACTTCTCAAAATCTTGTAATATAAATGAAAGTAAAAAAAGGACTTAAATATGCAACAATATTTAACTCTGACAAAAAAAAAAAACTAGTTTACGACATAAAAGCAAATTAAATTCCAAATTATTTTAATGCTGTCTTTTCATTCAATTGAATTCCTTGAAAGTACAATCCGAAGCTGATAATTTTATTTTCATAGGATTCGCTAACAACGTGACACATATCTGGATTGATATCATTAAATATTATCAATAGTGAAATAAGCAGAAACAGTTAAGAAACATGTTTCAATTATATAATTAAATTCAAAATTATAAAAGAAAATTATGAACTGTTTTACTGCTACAATTTTCAGTAAAAGCATTTATAAAAAATTAAAATTAATATCCTTATTCCATTCTTTACTTCCAAGCCAATTTTTTTACTGTTTCGTTTATAAGGATGCAATCATCAAAAAATTCGAACTCGAGATGTTGATGAATCTCCACGTTTTAGACCTTCCAGAGTCCGAAAAACACAATTTTGGTATCATGTCTGTCTGTGAACACGATAACTCAAAAACGGTTAGACCAAGAGAGATGAAATTTGGTATTTGATCTTTACACGCAATTTGTAGGTTTCTATTCAAATTTTGTACCAATAAGCCCATTGAATAAGACAGCCCTGATTACATTGATGTTCTTTTATCTTGTAATTTCGATTATTTCTTGTGAAAACTTCAGAAACGATATTATCTAAAAGATTTTCATTGATTTGAAATTTGCATGCAGTAACTTTTAGTTATGGATGTAAAAGTTGGTTCAAAACTTTAAGATGTAATAAAATTTTGAGATTCTAGAAATAATGGAGTTAGAATTTTTTTCTTCCTTTGGCGTACTGTGTACTACTCCAAAAGTTAAAGCATAAATGAAATTTCAAGTTTGTAGATGAAAAATTAAAGTTATCCCATGTGCAGCATCCGGACAATACCGAATATTTCAACTAAAAAAAGACAAAAAATCACACAAATTTCACTTTAAAATGGTTGTCAAAGGGTAATAAAATATTGTAGAAGCCTTTTAAATGGTAAAAAAGGATTAAAAACTAGAAATTACTTGAAAAACAAAATTCACCACCGAGCTTCATTTTGGGAAGGACGATGATTTTCTTGATTTTTTTTTGGAAAAACTAAAATGATTCCATGCCAAAACGAAAAATTCTTGCAACGATTGTATTTCTAAGAAAATCGAGAATCAAATTTAAAAAACAGCCTGCAGTTTCGTCAATTATTGAATTAATAGGAGCTGTTCAAAGTTGGTGTCCGGTATAACGGATACCAGGTCTGAAGGGTTAAGACTTTACAGAATGAAATCCGAAATCTCACAGAAGCGATACTCAAGTGTTCGAAAGATCCTCCCCAACTCAGCCTTAACCTCCGTGAACCCTCCTTAGAGTGCATATTTATATAAAACAATTTATGGCTTTCAGGGTCCCAAGCCTTTCTCTACCGACTCTCAAAAAATTAAACCCATTTGCCTACCTCGAAATTTCTATATATGTCGTGCTACAAACCGAAACTGGACCACTATTCGTTGGTATGGAGTGGAAGTTTGGAGAATGGCGTGACAGCTCATTTGTTCTCGTCATTGGTCAACATTCAAAATTACGAGGTATGTTCCAAAACTGCCTTCGTATAGCTTTAAACCTTGATGATAATCTAATATAAAACAACGCTGTAACAGAGAGCAGACAAAGAGTAAAACTATTTCTAGAGTCAATGCTTGCTAGTTATAGCAGAAAATAATATCCTCACGTTAGTGTGGAGTGGGAGTTTGGAGAATGGTATGTTTAAAATGGAAAGATTAAAATTACGAAATCCGTTCCAAAACCGCCCTCATGTAGCTTAAAAACTGGACGTCAATCTTATATGAAACAACAGTATAACACAGAGTAAATTAGAAACTCCAGTATTATTACACTGATAATCGTTTATCTTGTAATTTCGATTATTTATGGTGACAACTTCAGAAAATATTATCTGAACGAATTTATCGATTCATTGATGTCAAGTTTATATGCAGCAACAAAAAGTTTAAATAATGTTTCACTACATTTTGACTCAAAATTTTAAAATGTAATCAAATTTTGAGATTCTAAAAGTATTGCGCTGAAATTAGATAAATTCTGAAAGTAATTATATCAAACGATTAATTGTAGAATTAAAATAAGCTCGGTTATGATGCTTTTCATAAAAATATCATAGGTTTTTGCTTTTCTTTAAAAATATATAAATAGAGAGAGTATACTTATTCTATTCTCCTTTCAGTTTTGGTAGATTCATTCGAGTCCACAAAAAATAAGTGAAAATTAAATATTCGTATAATTGATGTATGTTTAATTTTTAAACACAGCACAAAATGATCCATATTAAAAATGAAATGTAAATATTTCTATTTTCTAGCAAATGAAAAAAATATTCTAGAAATGTTTACTGTATTTAAAAATATGGAGAATTTAAAAAATTGTATTTGATAATTTTAGTATGATTGTAATCGTTCTTTAAGTTCTATCAAATGTTTATTTGCATGGAGAAGAATTTTGTGTTTCTGTCGCTGTGTTTATTTGTAAGCACAATTCTTATTTTGATGATAAATATTTACTTTCTTTTTCTTTTGAGTTTAGTACCCAAGGGTAAAGTTATCGTTTGACACTTTCAATAAATAGCACGTTTTTTTCTTTCATTATTGTGTCGCAACTTTGAAAAAGGGATGTGATTATTAGCTTCAATCAAGAAAATAATTTATATAAGTAGCCACAAATGCTAGAATAACTATCAAAAATAATCTTCTATACATTATATTTAACCAAATCTTTACATCTTGTTTAAATCAATAAATTTATTATTGATGATAATTACAAGAGTATAGACAGCGAGATAGATGGAGTTAACTAACGTATATAATAAGAGCACTGCAAAAGAAATCTGGTTAATCGCAGTGCAGCAGCAGAAACGAAGGGATCCCCTTCTCTACAGCAGAAAAAAAAAAAAAGCTGCAATAAACTTCCACCCGTAGAAGAACTGTTTAGCTTTCTTTCGACCTTGGAAAGAAGAATGCAATTACGCGGCAGCAGGGAGGGAGGGACTCTTCACGTTCTAAAGAGACCCAATCGTTTTATTCAAAGGTTATCCGCATAGGGTTGACGAATTACTATACACACAGGACAAAATATTGGTTTTCAAAAAAATTAGACGTTTTTTCATTAAAAAGAATCTTTAACTGCTGAGAAACTAATAATAAAACTCTTCATGCATATTTATTTTCTTCAAAAATGAACAAAATTAGCTTTTATTATTATGAAAGAGTCCAAGAGCATATCTGACTGGCACTTTGGGCGCCATCTATCTTCACCGTTACATACTAAAAGAAATTAACGGAATTTAATGAATATTTTTTTTTTTTTTTTAAATATTAAGAGCATTTTGAGAATTTTGGAGTTTCACACATTACTTCTAGTGGTGATATGTCGGACCATTTTGACAAAATTCTAGACTTCAACAATACATATTAGTGGTACTCATATGATTTTGGTGATTTATAAGCTTTAGACAACCACCTTAACTTACTTTTACATTGTTTATCATTAAACCTTGTCTCTGAATGCAGTAGTGTAGTGAGCGAGGTTGGGGGGGGGGGGGGGGAAAGGTGCCCTGAGTGTCATAGAGACAAAATATTAGTGCATGTATGTCACTTTTTAAGGTCAAATATGATGAGGGGAATGAAAAATAACATGGCCGTGGCACAATTTACACTTGCTAAGCCACTGATGACCCTTGGAGCCCAAAAAATTGCATTATGTCCCTCGTGCTGCTTACCCTTGCTACACCAATGCCTTTCAGGCATTGGAATATTTCAGAATCAATTTCCCTAAATTTATTTCTAGAAAGAACCATTTTTTCGTTATCGCTAAGTAATTGTTTATTAAAATCATCTCCATGAGAAAATTTAGTTTTTGTTGGTTACTGATTTTTCATTCTAAATCAATGACATCTTTTAACTCTGAATATTGGCAGTCATTTAATAAATCTGTTAATTATTTCCCAATGTCTTTCACTTTTGAGTATTATGGCAGATGAATATAAAGAAAAGTAGAATTGAATGAAGGAATACAGTATTCTGCATCATATTAGTATTTTCAAAGAAATATCATTGTCTGGATACTGGGGTGAGGTGTTATTAATTGACTTTATTGATTGACAGCTGCCCTAATTGTTTAGAAAAATGAAAAGAATTATCGTAATTCATATTAATGTTAATGAATTAAAATTTGAATATAGTTGTTATCACACTGATGACCAGAAACTGCTTTTTCATAAATTTGTACAAAAATGTGACGAAGAAAAATGTTCTTCTTTTAAGGATGAACCATAGCAGAAATAATGACTGTATTTTATATTTTTCTCTAAGATCAATTAATATCCATCTAAAGAAAAAAAGCCTCAATTAAAATATTTTTCAGCTGCTTCTGCTATTGAATGAATATTATTTTGGTGTATATTTATAACATATATCTTTGTCTTTGTTAAATGATGATTACATATTACATAATAGATGATTAAAGTGTAATTTATTGTTATGTTAGGTTTGCATTTTTCTGCCATATATGATATGTATACTTTAATTACTAAACAATATTATTTTCAGAATCTGCAAGATAAAACAAGATTGGTTAGAAGAACTCAACTCAAAAGATCTCTTTACAGAGTTCTTGGAAAACCAGAGTCAGTACTAAAAGATTCTGAGAGCTTAGAACATGAAGAAGTAAGTTACTTTTTTAAAATATAAGGTTAGATTTGTTTTGGGAAAATTAAAAACTATACTTTCAAAATTCTTAATTAGTCATTGTGTCTAATAAAATCTACATACTTTAAAAAAAATGACATTTCAGTTTTAGGAGGAATATAATGATGACCAAAATTAGGGGGGGGGGATGCTCTTGTTCCATTTAATGGATGTTCCAATCTTAAATTGGAAACTCATTCACTAAATAGTTAAATTCTTCTAATCTGTCTACTAAAATGATGGTCAGAAAGGCAGGCCTGGGTTGAGTTGTTTCTTTGATGACTATAAATGTTACCAACGATAAAGTCTTGATTTGTAAATACTTAAAAGGAAGTTGTTTCCAAATTGCAATAGTAACTATTCTGATTTTTACTAGAGCTATGTTCCTTTTCTGGAACACACATTTGCTATTTTCAAATAGACTGATAATCTCTCACCTAACATTTTATTTACATTTTACAGCAAATTTATTTGCAAAGAATTGTTCCAAAATGAAGTTAAAAAGCTACATATATTTCTAAATAGCATTGTGATTATTTATTATCTTCTGTTTTTAAATTGCTGTTTTATAATGTTAAAAGTACTGTGATAATTGGAAATTTTCGTAGTTGAAATTAAAATATTTCTTGCCTTTTCTTTAAAATATTTTTAATGATTATAAAACTGCTTTCAATTCCTTTTATTTAGACATCTGTGTCAAAGCAAGATATGCTGCTCAAAGATTATGATCCTGAAATTTTTGATGATGATGACTTTTATCGTCAAATATTGAAGGATGTTATTGAAAGTAAATCATTTGGTGTAGATGCTGCTGCTATAAGGTTTGTAATAATAGTTATTCATTAGTTTGAATAATTTATTTAAACAATATTTGGCTATGGGAAGTAAACTATACAAAATTAAACATACATGTACCAGTATATTGTAGTATCATCAATTAGTGTTCATGGCTATTGCTTTAATTTAAATGTATATAAAATATGTAAGAGTGATGTAGATAACAGCTAAATTATTTTTTAGCTGCTCTTTATGATTAAAGAAATTATAATTATAGATAAATTCAAATTCTTTCTGGAAGTCATTTTTTTATATTATAAGAAGTTAATTGAATTATGAAAGTTCCACATACATTCATTTAATAATACCGTAGAACCTCGGTAGTCCGACCACGAGAAATTCAAAATTTTGGATAATCCGAACATCTTTCTAAAATTTTCTTAAAAAGTTTTATTGAAAAATGAAGGAAAATAGCTATTAGGAATCAGAAAGAAAGCCAATTTATTCCTAACTTAAAAGAAGCATTAGAATTGGTACTTAAGAATGAATACAGCACTTTAATGAGTAGAAAGAAAACCAGTTATCTTCTTTTGACGTAAGGAACTAAAACTGCTTGACGATGTGAATCGCTGCTTTCCGTTAGATGTATCAAGAGCATTTTACCAAATTGTCCGGATAATCCGAATTTCCAGGAATCTGAACTGAGATCAACCCCAATTCGTTTGTATTCCCGAGGTTCTACAGTATTTCTTTCTTTCATTTCATACAAAATATGATTACACAATAGCTGCGATGCAAACAATTTAGATTTAGCAATACTTTACTTATTTTTTGGCATATCTGTAAATAACAAAAGTTTTAAGAATGGATGCATATTGTTTTGCTTTGATTCTGTTGTAGGTTTTTTTTTATAGGCAACTTCTTTAGCTTAAGGTTTAAATCAACAATTTTAGATGCAAAAATTCATTGATTTAAAATTTGCTTCTCATTATGTTTGGAATGTTATGTTTCAATCCTGTTAATGGAACAACACTAACAACCTAAACAACAATTTTTATATAAATTAAAGTTGAAATGTTTTTATTCATTCAAAGTATGCATGGAATTTTTTTTTAAAAGAAAGTGCCTTTAATTTTGATGTAAATTTGTTGTGTATGAAATACATTATCTTTTGTGTGATTTAAATCTTTTTATTGATGTTATTTTTAAATATTTGATGTATTTTTGTTTTTAGAAAACAAATGGATATTCAGAAAATACGAAATAAAATGAAGCGAAAAGTTGACACAAAAGCTAGTAAGGGAAGAAAACTTAGGTGAGTATTACTGACATAAAAAATTTTTTTGATAATAATTATACCTATATTTAAATATGAAAATGAATTTCTTAAATGATAGAAAACACCTCATATCAGTATTATAATGCTGATATGAGGTGTTTTCTATCATTTTGCCATTGGTTACATTAATGCATGAAGTAAGAATAAAGTATGGCATCCTCTTCTTTGAAAAGCATACCATATCTTTGTGTTTACACACTATTTCTGAAGCAGAAAATAATTTATTATTTCTTCATGATTTTATTCATATTATGTTTAAATTGCAATTGATAATTTTAAATGTTTATTTTCAAATTTTTTTTATTATATGTTTTTTAAAAAAATTTATAACTTCCCTGTAAAAGATATGCCATTCTTCCATCATTTTTTAAGTTCATTATGATTTAAATGGAAGCTTCTGGAAGTATCCATTTGCAAACCTTCGTTTGCTTGGAGGAGAAAATATTTTTTAATGACCAGACATGCATGTATAAGAAGGAAGTTAAAACACTCTAATTAATTATAATTTACTAATTAACACAAAAGTAATTTAGTTAAATTCAATTATTGGGAAATTTTTTATGAGATGATTTAAATTAGTATGGTTTTCTGAATTAATTTTACTTTCTAATGATAAATGTAGGACAAGCACATGTTGTTGATGTTTGTGTGGTTCTGAAATTCATATATATGTTGTCATTTGGATTTTGGACTCTAGGCTAAGAATGAATAGTCTATATCAAATTAATATTCTGAAGCGTATTAATACTTGCTTCTTTTATTAAATTTAAAAGTGCCTAAATTTTTATAAAAAATGAATATTGTGAATATTTCAAATACATTAAAAATAAAAATGAAAGCAAAGGTAAAGTATATATAACTTGCAAATATTTAATTGCAGGAAATATATTAAATTTAAATACACCTGGAAATGTTGCTGTAATGTGCTAAAATTTATGTACAATTTCTGTTTTTCTGCATGGTATGATGCTTATCTCAAGGTAGTAAATTTTCTTACTCATGTTCAAAACAATGCTATTAAAATTACTTTGTTTGAGTAAAAACTTTCTACAATACCAGTTTTACAAAAAGCAGTTTCAAAAATTCAGGAAATTTGTGTACATTGGAATATTAAATAAATTTAAACAAAAAAAAATGAAGGTAATCAAATATTATATTTAAAGTCTTATATTAGAGAATATTTAAATTTGCAATTCTGGTGCTATTTGGAAGTCAACCAAATATCTAGATTACAAAAAGTGCATTCATCAAATTACAAATGTTGAATATTTTTTTTTTTCCTTTTTTGTTTAATTGTTTGTTGTTCGAAAGAGCTTTTTGTGTTTTTAGGTTGGAGCTGTTTACTCTAATTCAGCTTTAATTACATTGCATTAGGTCTAAAATTCATTTACAATTTTTGTTTCTTTACCAGGTATGATGTATATCCAAAGTTAGTTAACTTTCTCGCTCAAGTTCAAAATAACGAAATGCCTGACGAAGCAAGGTAATATAAATATAAAATATTATCAAATTTCAATGTTTAATGCAATATTATTTATTTTCAGTTCATTTCTTATGATTGACCTATTTTTGTATGAATATTTGTTGATATTTTAAAAATCAGAAACTTAATATGTCCTGAAAAAGCCAAAATAAATTGGGTTTGGAATTGCTAATTTGAATTTTTTTTTAATGCAATTATGATGTCTTTAACTCTCCAAGTAGATAATTATTATAATAAAATAACTTGAAATTTCTTCAGAATACTTGATCGGAATACACATCGAATTTTTAGAATAAACATGAACGATCTGCTTTTGATCTAAACAAAATAAACAGAAAAAATTGTTTTGAGAACTTGGAGAGTTAACTCAGAATATTTGAAGTGCAATTCTAACTATTTATTCATTTTTAATCATGCCATTTTGTTCTGCCAGTTTATTTGGATGGAGTTAGTGTTCATTAGCATAGTAATTTTGTAGTGGACACATGTTGGTATGCGTCGCTATTATCATCTCTCACCATTAGAGAAATTGTTTTGCTCAGATGATTTGCCATCTTTTCTTGTCCAAAATTAGAATGATTTTTAAAAAGCCAAAGAATCCAGTATTTATTTATTTCAAAAGTTATGGAAACAGACAAAACTAAACTCATTAGTCCTATGTTGCATAGTAAGCCTAATAATTAAATATACTGCTGTTCTGTTGTGTCTCTGACAACTGATTGCTTCAGAGCTTTCTTTTAAAACAGTCCTTTGCCAAATGGGACATATTTTCTGAGTCGGTTGCCTTTACTTGTTTATACCTTAATTCATTAGAATATTCCTTAACGCCTGAAATTAATGCTTTAATTGAATAAGTTGTAGAAGGGAGTATTATAATTTTTTTGTCCCATCTTGTAGTATTATTTGGTTTTTTAAAGTCTGAATTATTGAATTGACCTTTCATCTTGAGAAAACTGAAATTATTTCAGTTTTTGTTATTAAGTCAGAAAATTTAATATGAAAGTCGTTTTTTGAAAAATTGTTTTAAGTATTAAAATATCATTTGCTTCTATAAGTTTTCAGTTTTAAAAAATGGTGCATTTTTGAAGAAAAAATAAGGTTGAAACTTTTAAAAATTCGTTTTATATTTTAAGAAACCTGTTAATCAGTTCCTGTATCCTTATGTCTCTATTTTTTTACTCTGATTTGACTTTCCTCAAAAATTAGTTCATGTAATCTGAAAATAAGCTAAAACTTTTGTTTCAAGGCCCTTTTTTGTCATTGAGTAGTTTTTAGTGTGCACATGTTGCAATCTGCAGATGCTCTGTAAAGTCTTGACCCTTTGAGGATGACTGTCACGTGGGTGTGCCAGCTTCTCATAGTTCTATGAGTGCAACGTCCTCAAAGAGTTAAAAATTACATCAGTATTTATTCAGTGGTTCATGACTATAAATGAAACAAAGTTCTGTAGCTTACAAGAATTTTAAAAGGAAATGTTCAGATTAATTTTGATAGAAACTTTTGCTTTTCTTAGTAACCCTCTCACACCGAGCAAGGCAGTCTAGAAATTTCCCCTTAATAGCGATGAAGGCCGGTTGACTTATTTGAGGGGAGGTGAGGTCCTAAGATCACTTAGTAGATCAGTGTGGTAGGGGGTCTAATTAGCCTTTTCCGTGGGCCTTAAGGGAAGATTATAGCAAGGGGTGGGGTAAATGACCACCCAGGTTGGGAAAGTCCAATTCATGTTGCTTCCTCCCAAAAAGTCCTGGTTTTAAAGGAGCTAAAAGGAAAATGTCACCTCGGGGCTAAATAGTTAAACAAAGAACTTCAGAAATAAAGAATTGATGTTAAATATTGCAATTTGGTACAGATGGCAAGTTTGTTTTTAGTCGTGTTTAGCATTAATATTAAGTTATATGTTTATCATTAATATTGAGTTATATGTTTATCATTAATGTTGATTTATATGTTTATCACTAATGTTGAGTTTTATTTAACGTTTGACATATTTTAGACATTTTTTGTGTCTAATGCAGTGACTTTTGCTTCACTTTCATTTTTCCTTCCTCAAAATATTTCAGCACAACCTATGCAAAATTTAAGAAATTTAATAATTTTCCTTTTTGTTGCTCACTAGTACATGCTTATGGAGGATATTAAATAATCTTTTCAGAAAATTTTTTTTCTTTATAATTAGTAATATAAAGACTACAGTTATGACATTTACTGATACTCAGTCAGTCTTTTCAAATATTTTTTACTTAGTAATATGAACACTGTATATACCATTGGGAATGTATTAAATATAAATCATGAAGAATATTGCACAGTTGCTTTTCTCATGTAATTGTGATAAATTATTGTATCAGTGCTCCTTATAGATATCTTCATTATTAATTTTTAGAATTTTTAGAAAATATTCTTTAAAAATTAATATATTCTAAATAATTTTTATTGCATACTGTAGTAACATAGTAGATAAATTGACTGTTTTAAAGTATAATTTGTATATATAGTCTTTATAATAATTATTATTTTTCTTTTCAGGGAAAGCTTTTTAAAATGCATATTTGCTGGCACGAATTCATCATAATCCTAGGGTTTTTTTTAGTTATGTAAAAAAAAAGTGTATATATTAAAATGATTTTTTCCTATCTGTTGTTCAAGTTTTTCTGCTGTATGTGCAAATTATTGTTTCATAGTGTAAATACTAAAGCATGAAACAAATTTTTACACTACATTTATTCTACATTCTATACACTCTTGACATTTTCATAATCAATTTTAATTTTTATTTATTTTTTGACTGTAAAGTAAAAAATAATTTTATTTTGTTTCAGAAATTCAAAAACTGCTAGATCATCATCATTGTCATAAATATTCCTGGAAAAAATTTCAGCATTTCTTGCTGAACATTGAAGGTTTTAATTGGTTTAGTAATGATGATTCCATTAAAAGTCAAAATGTTTTTCGTTTAAAACGTATTCCTTTTAATTTGAGTAATCTTAGTATTGGAATAGTAGCTAATGTTATCCAAATATCTATTCTGAAGTTATTGTTGATTCATAAAAATATTGTTCTAATGGCTGTTGTAATATTTTAAGCTTTGTTATATGTACGTAAAAATAAATAATTTTTAAAGCCATCCACCTTTATCATAATAGTTATAAATTTTCAGGACAAAATGAAAATGTTTTGAAAGTAATGTTGAGATCAAAATAGTACATTTTAGTTTGTTTTCTAACTAATTTGAATAAACAGGAGATATTCACTGAGTTTTGATATTATTGTATCACTTAATGCTTTTAAAAAAATTCTTGGAAAGTCATTAGCCATGGAAGATCCACTCACTTTTCAGTTGACATTTCTAAATATTTATCTGGATTTACATTGTCTTCTAGCTCTTAGTATTTTTTATTTCATTATTTAAAAGAATTTTATTGTTTTCAGTTGAACTTAAGGTAACTCTTATCTCCTTCCACATTTCTATGAAGAAGCATTTGAACCTTTGATAAGATATATAATACAGGGATGAGATTCTTCCGCTTTTTTGTCCTTTTTTTTTTTTTTTTCCTCAAAATTCCGTTTTTTTTTTAAACCGCAAACATTTGTTTTTTCTTCCGAAAATTCCGCTTTCACACAAAGAAAAGAAACCTTCCTATCTTTCGTTTCCGAAAGAAAATTCTGGGAAAATATGCTCAACCGTGCGGCTTAACTCCTCCGGCTAGGAAACTATCTGATTCATCTACTGACGAATCAACATTATATCGGCAAGCTCTACAAGGATGAACATTCCAACATTCAATGCCATTCAAAGTATTAAATACCATCTTTTTGCAGAAAACAAAACCTCTGTGGCATATTTTGCAAAAAAAAAAGTTTTTTTGCATGAACATGTTGAGAAAAAATATTAGTTGGAAACTTAAGGCCATCTTGTAGGGCGTACCAAGATGAAGAAATAAAAAAAATGGAACAAAAACAAATAAATAAACTACATAAAAAAAAGAAACTCCTGTCAAAAGAGGCAGCTAAAAAGCTGTGTGGAAATGCAACAAAAAAGCAGAGAATAAAACATAAATAAAAAAATAAAACTTGATTTACCTAGGCATTCTAGAGATGTGTAGTCTCGACAACTATGCCAGTAATTAAACAGAGAGATACTAATGAAGACTGTGCAAAAACTTGAGCCTCTACTGAAAATAAACTTGCAGAGGATGCAAACACATCCTTTATTGAAGAAAAATCTGTCAAGGATAGGAGGCCTCCAAAACAAGGGGTGAAGTGTGTTAATGGAGATCTGTTGCCAACAAAAGCACACAATTAAAAAAATGGAAGAAAACCACTTCTTTAACAATTAAGGAAATGTTTCAAAGGGTTTCAAATAGCAATAATGCTAAATGAATCTGTCATTGTAACTGTACAACATCTCGACCCTTCTTTCTTTATAAGGTACAAAATCATGGTGCTGTTACTTTTGCAAAAATATATAGAAATGAAACAGAATTCAGTATATGATACATTATTATAATTTATAAAGAGCTAATACACTTTATACAATTGCATGAAGCAAAAGAAATTATTTGTCATTTTTATTTTTTGAGCTAACTTTTATCAAAAGGCTATTAGATATAATTCTTCTCAGACTTCTGTTGGGTGTATGTTCAATCGCAGTGAGTACAGGTGGTAAATGTTTTAATGTCTAATTTTGTATTTTCTGATGCACCTGATGATGTGTTAAACTTGTTTAACTTTTAATGTGAATGATTTAATAATAATTTAATATTCTTTTTCTTATTTATACATACTGAATTATAAATAATTAAGTTATTAATTATTATAGTGTAATATTTTCATCATATTGCATGTTCTGTTGTTTTACTTCTTAAAACATCTTTCGCGTATAAATTATGGTACAAATGTTTTACTCACGTATGATTTCAGTCTTTTTGCTTTTTTGGCAATCTCATCCCTGATAATAGTTCCACTCTGTAGTATTTTATTGCCAAGATAATGGGGTTCTTTTCTTCAATTTCCACTGAAAGAAGCTTTCCAAATGTTAGATATAAATTATTATTTTTTCTTGATTATGAAAATATATATTTACAAGATAGTTCTGGAAATGTTTGATATAGAATTACGATGGCCTGGGTGCAGATGAATTATTGATGCTATTGTTTGGAACCGAGACTGCCTTTGCAATCGTATTCTAAATACAGAAATTTCCACCCCAGCCTCAGCACTGCTGAAATTCTGCTCTCGCCTGACAACCCCGAAAACTCTCCAATATATACAACCTCGGCATTGTTCGATGTATGTTGTTCTCTCCTTTCGACCACCCTCTTCTGAATCCAAAGCTCAACTGACCCACAATTCTCATTCAGATTCCCAGAAAACAGGGAAACAGTAACTGCTATGCATTTTGCTCAAATGGAGCCCCCCCTCGTGAGCTTATCAGTTCTTCACCAAACAACCACCTGGACCCATTCGCAAGTAATCGGCTAGGATAATTGAATGCCAATCACTACACATTTACTAACATAGTGAAAGAAATTGTTCATAGTGTGTTTGCTCCTTATCCTGATATTTAACTTAACTGACCCACAATTCTCATTCAGATTCCCAGAAAACAGGGAAACAGTAACTGCTATGCATTTTGCTCAATTGGAGCCCCCCTCGTGAGTTTATCAGTTCCTCACAAACAACCGCCTGGACCCATTCGCATGTAATCAACTTGGATCAGTGGCGAATCCAGGATTTGGGTCGGGGAGAGGGGGGGGGGGGGGCTGAGGTATAAAAAATTTTGTTTAGTTGTGACGAATGTCAAATCTTATGAGTTATGTAAACCAAAACACTTTAACTTTACAGATTTTACTCACCTGACAACAAGAATCATAAACAACACTACAATACTTTCGATAATTTAATAAAAATCACAATGAAATAACTAGCAAAAACATGTTTTTGGCCATGTCAATGTTACAAATACAAGTGGAATGACTACAAAAGTGGGAAAATTTTCGAGCCTGTCAAAGGCAAGGAAGAAATATTGTTACTTTTTTAAAAGGGAGATTAAGAAAAAAACGGCTGTAGTGATTTTAAATAAAATAAAGAATTCTGGTCTAAATCGGGGGGGGGGGGACTGCAACCCAATAGCCCCCCTGGATTTGCCACTGGCTAGGATAATTAAATGCCAGTCACTACACATTCACTGACATAGTGAAGGAAACTGTGCATAGTAATTTTGCTCCTTATCCTGATATTTAGCTTTAAATACATGGAATAAATCGTAAAATACTTATTGGCATCCAAGTTTGGTGCTTTAGGCAGCAATACTCTTTTCTTGCACATTTCTTTTTGCGGATTAATGGCTTATTGTGAAATATATATATATATATATATATATCTTCAAATTTGATGAATCCAAACTATATTGTCATTCTTCAGGCAGAAGTCACTACGTGCACAAAAACCTTCTGACAGATTATTGCAGTCAATTAGAATTTGCATTTAATTATTTCATGATAAAAACCTGTTATATAAACATTAGTAATTCGTAACAGCTAGATATCAGTAAAATGATTCTTACATTATAACCCTTTAAGACCAGACGTATTTTTTAAATAATGGTTTAAATGCCGACTACAACTCAAAAATGGACGGTATCTGCTATCCAATGAGAAAAATAGATCTATAGAGATTCTGGAAACAAGAGAAGTCATTTCTTCCGGCATTTACTGCATATAACTAACCAGGAACAGAATTATAAGCTAAAGTCTAACCCACACAATCGTTCGGAGTTCCCTCTTAAAGGGTTATCATAACGATTCCAAGTTAATTAAGTTTAAACTGACCACATCTTGAAGTTATAGTTTTAGACTTAGTGACTGCTGCCAGAACAATGACGATATTTTATTTAGAAATGTCATTACGAAATTTAACAAATGATTTTGAGAAAGATGGTATATTCAGAAACAACTGAAGATGGCAGTCCAAGGAAGGTGTTGCATTAAGTTCAGATGAATATGATCTTATGATGTAGATAAAGGAACTCTATATATTTGAACAAAATTTAGTTTTAAGGACTAGCAATCAATATTCTGCGCAATAGTGATGTATACTTTAACAGGAAGTTAATTTCATGGAGCACTTTCTACAACACTAAAAAGTGTTGAAGCATATAATATGTCATTTGGTGCTGATGTGTCTGTTTATAGTGTTGTGCGCCCTGTCATCTTGAGTGGTCTTTGCCTAAAATGCTTTTTATTCTTGTTACATAATTTAATTAACTTTGAAAAGTTATATGATGTTTGACATTTTATTTGTTTGATAATATCCTCCGCCTTTAACTCACAGTTAGGGTGCTTATTGTTAATAATTGCAAATTGTAGTCAAACGTTTTTATATAGCATCACCAAAATAAAATAATATTTGCATATATAGCATATTTTTATTCAGCACATTACAGCCCTGGTCTGCTGACATGAATGGAAAATATTAATTTCAGATAAGTGAGAGTGTCTGATAATAAACAAAGTAACAGAGTGAACACTTATGCAAAATAGCTCATATTAAACAATATTTGTCATGTCATGTTGTATTTCAAGATAAAAATAGAAGATATATTACCAATAGTAATCATATAGGCCAGCTGTTCCCAAATTTAATTTTTCACATACCCCTTAATTAATATTTTTATCTTGAGTACCTCCTATTGTCATATCCAAGCATTCCTTCATGCAAAGAAGATTTTATTAATAATGTTATGAGGGTAAGTCATTAAGTAAGTCACAAAAGATAAGAAAAAAATAATTTACCTTGATAATCACTTAGAAAATTTTTTATTTTTCAACATAATCTCCACCAATGTTCATGCACTTATCCCATCGTTTTATCAGCGCCCCAATTCCAGCTGCATAAAATTCTTTTGGTTGTTGTCTCATACACAGTAGGGCTTCGTGTTGAACGTTGTCGTCATGTCATCGTCAGATGAAAATCGCTTGGGGCTAAGTCTGGGCTGTAAGGTGGATGCTGTGCCACTGAGCAACCAGACTTAGCCCCAAGCGATTTTCATCTGTTTGGTCCACTAAAACAACATCTTAGAGGCAAACACTGGAGTTGATGACGACGTTCAACACAAAGTCCTACTGTGAATGAGTCAGAAACCCAAAGAATTTTATGCAGCTGGAATTGGGGCGCTGATAAAACGATGGGATAAGTGCATCAACATTGGTGGAGATTATGTTGAAAAATAAAAATTTTTCTAAGTGATTATCATGGTAAATTATTTTTTTTTCTTATCTTTTGTGACTTACTTAATGACTTACCCTCATAACATTATTAATAAAATCTTCTTTGCATGAAGGAATGCTTGGATATGACAATAGGAGGTACTCAAGATAAAAATTTTAATTAAGGGGTATGTGAGAAATTAAATTTGGGAACAGCTGACCTGTATGATTTCTATTGGTAATATATCTTCTATTTTTATCTTGAAATACAATATGCCGGGTATCGTCGTGCAAAAGATGCGAATTCCCATTCTGTCGAAAACTAGGCCGTAATCTGAGAATTCTTTGTCGAAGTTAGTCAAGAATTTCTGCGTAAAACTGTCCTGTGAAAGTCTTGCCAGGGAGAACGGATTCATGATGCATTAGTCTTCCGCTATCAAAGAAAGAGATTAACATGACCTTGACTTTGGACCATTGAAATCGGAAATTTTTTTCTATTTTGGAGAGGTTGGAGACCGCCATTCGGAACTCTGTCGCTTGCTTTCAGGGATGTATTGGTAACATTTCATGGGTCTCTGTCGCAGTTTTACCCAATTTAAAACAACATTGGTGTTAATCCTCTGCTTTGTGTTTCTGCACTTTGACAACTACAATATAACAGCTACGTTACATTGTTGTTAATGTGTGTTTCAAGAACAACATCTTGCTTCAGAATTGCACGCACTTCACTACCTTCCAGCAACCTTCCACCAAGTTACAGTTACGTCAGTCCTTCTAATTAATAGCTGCACCTTGCATTATACTATCATGCAATGAATTTTTCTAACATTTACTTCCAGTTCTATAAGACTGGTTCATATTACACACATCGATTTTTTATAGAAATAACTGGTTAGTTTTTGAGAGATTAAAGAATTTTCAAAGTAAATAGCAAGTATATAAATTCTATAAGACTGGTTCATATTACACACATCGATTTCTTACAGAAATGACTTGTTAGTTTTCGGAAGATTAAATAATTTTCAAAGTATATAGCAGTCCTACCCTAGAAAACAACTCATTGCTTTTGAGCAATTTCAAGCGTTCTGTCTTTTATAAGGGAAGAGGTGTTTGTGTGGGAAGAGCAAGAAAGGATATCCTTTCAACATAAAACAGTTCGATTAGATGAAAAATTCGGAAAAAGTTGCAAAAGATCTATTTCATCATTCAGAAATCTAATAACTTGCGTTGATTTTTCTTGAATCCGTGTAGAAAAGCAAATCACACCTATATTTTTTAGTCATCAATGGATCCCCGTATGGTGTATCTCATATTATTTTATAGGACTTTTTTTTGTGTAGTCTGACCATTTTGTCTCCTCAATAATTCAATTTTTCACCCTTGGTCAATAACCCTATCAATTACTTGTGTAACGTCTTGCAGTTATGCTTAAAAGAACATTCACAGCTAAGATAAATGTTAACATAATTTATTGATAATTCTTCTGGAGTAAATATAGAATTATAAACAAATATCAAGATTCTAGGTTATTAATAATATAATAAAGTAAGCCCCAAGGCGGGGTGTCCATTCACTGGTACAAAAAATTAGCGGGTTTCGCTAAATTGTCCAAATAGGACCTCCGTGGAGAAACGACCACCAGTTTGGCTGTCGGGATCTCATCTCTTTAGTTGCTCAGTCCCGACCTTATATCGCAACAGAGAAGAAAAACCCCTTTGCGTTCTCAGGGGAACACACTTGTCAGCACAAAAGCCACCTGTTTAGGAATGTTACCTATGGTGCAATAGGTAGATGAAAGTTCGATAATGAAAGGCAGTAACCCGTCAGTAGAGGGGGAGAGGATTCCAGGTGCTTGAAGAACCCTCAGCATGAAAGGTAAGGGCGGGTGTCCATTGTTCAGATGAACCTCAAAGTGACCATCGCCTGGGAACGCACACATCCAGTCTCAAATCAATGTCAGCTGTCGGAGGAGTGCATACGTCACACTTGTTATAAATCTTTTGTAGATTCAAACGTTGTTGTGGAAGCGAAATCTTTCAAGCGCAGGTTATCACGTTAACAAATACAAGTGAAGCATGTATAGAATACATGTTTCACAATCACACATATATATATATATGTGTGTGTGTGTGATATTTTATTTTTTTAACTTTCCTAAATAATCTTAACGACACCTCATTTTAAATACTTCTACTTTCACCATAATAAACGCACTACAACTTTCTTTTTAAATCACGGGTTTCTAAAGGGGAAATTCCCTTTTCTGGGTACTTAAGCGTTCTGCGCATTCATTTCTGCCCCTTTTTCATGCCAGCATGTAAGCTTTCAACAGCAACCCGCCTCTCGGGAGTAACCTTCTGAATACTGGTCATGGAGCTACGTAAAAATTGAATCATTTACCTATGAAGAATGCCTGAATAAAACAAGATTAAGCCGTATATTGTCTCTTCCATGACCAAAATGGACTATATTTCACCTATTTAAAGCCTGATCTTGTATATATATATATATATATATGCAATGACTTAGAAATTTTCTATCTTTAAAATAAATCCTTTTTGACGACAATTAATTTTTAATTACGAACGAATTACTTCTACTTCAATCCTATGATTAAAGCACTTCTAATTTAACGAGACTCGCGAGTGTCACAATATTTCTCGAGCCTCAGCTTCGGTACTTTTCCCTTTTCGGTATTATAAAAACTCGCCGATTCTGTGTAACTTCCTTCTTTTGTAATCATGTAACATACTTAGCAAGTCACGCCATTTTAGGCGTAATTCTTTACTCCATGGCTTTATTACTTCAATATTTTTTTTAAAATCTTTATCATAGAGTACTCTATAACTAATCTGATTATGCCTTACTTCTGGAATAAACAGTTTTGGCCTTAAACGACTGCATCTTTTTTGAATTTGGATAAACACAACATCAATGGAAATGTTTCATATATATATATATATATATATATATATGTAATAATTTTATTTAATTTTACTTTAAATTCTAATATTATATATTTAAAATCTTAGTAAAGACTTAATGTATTCCAGAATCACTTTTCTTAAACTCCAGTTTCGTTTTATTTCCCGCGCTGGAGGTATATTAAATCTCGCGTTTTGGCATATTTATTACTAAAAGAATATTCTAATTACTTCCACGCACCTACACAAATCGGGAAATCAGCGACTTATTGCCGCCATGCTTTTCCCTAAAACACTTATGTAATTTACTAAAAATAGCTATTCCCTTCACTTTGATCACTTGTCTATATGTTAAATCCCTACCTGAGGAAATGCAGGGATTTTCTGTTCTCTTTTTACTTGAAACTTAAACCAAGATGTACGTACATTCCGTCACTCTCCCATAATAAAGGAAAATTCGACTATAACTCGGCTTTTTACTGACTATAACCACAAATACTTTTCATATATATATATTAATAAAGTTCTGCATGGATTTACAGTTTTCACATTACTGCCAGTTAGAAATACGCAGTAGGAAATCCTTTTTCTGTTTAATGAAACCATGTAGTGAACACCAACTCGATAAGGAGCAAAAAAATTGAATATTTTCTCATCACAACAATATGAAGTATCTTCGTATTTCTGTGATGTGGAACTTTGAAGACTTTAGTTTCTTCATTTCATATCGGTTCAAAACTATGAAGTTCACTACTAATGATCCAATGTAATTTCAAAATGGAATGTTAATCTGACAAATTAGTCAAATAGAAATGCTTACTTATTTAGGGAAGTTAGGAAAGGGGATGAAGTAGAAAAAATTATAAATAAAGGAATTCTCCCCTTTGTAAACCTTCTTATCACGAAACATCTTTAGATCAGTATTTTGTCCTTGAGACTCAAGCTAGACAGGTTTTAGTGCATTACCAAAATGGATTTTTTTGTGTAATAATCTGTTTAGAACTAATAAAAATCCATAAGGAACTAATTAACGATTCAATAGACTTGAATTTTCATTTTTCGTCTGAGTTAAGTGGACTGCTATTCTATCTGTCTCGCTGGCTGGATTATTAACGCGAGACATCAAAAGTTGTTATAGCAGCATATAATATTTTTTTTAATCTGATCACTGACTTAGAATGGCTTTTTGAAATTTATTAAATTTGCTTATCTTTATTAAATTATGTACTTAATCTAAGCATCCTCATCAATTTATTTTTTGTAGAGCGCGGTGGCCTTGTAGTAAGGTGCGAGCGTCGAGACTTAACGTTCCCAGGTTCGTAACCTGATTCTATTAAAGATCCGTCGTGTATGTGGGCTTATTGGAAGTTAAATCTGACGTCGAGTATCAAACGCCCTCACGCTGGTGTGGCGTGATTGTTCGGAGAAGGGAGGTGCCAGTTAAGGTGTCGTCCGCGTCCTCGTTCGCCCCATACTGTAGCCCTCATGTTGTTTCAAAAAGGACTTTATTATAGCTAAACTAAATCAATCTTTTTAATCTACAAATTTAGAAAAAGAAAATAATAAAACATAAGTTCATTATGAATCTATTTTTCAAGAAGTGATTGAAAATAATCAAAGTAAATTTAACTCATTTGTAAGTTACTGCACACTAAAAGAAATTAAGGTATTTCTGCTTTGGCTTTTTAATATTTTATTTAATAATTGCTACACTGACTCAAACTTTTCGGATTATTATTTTTTTAGACATATTCTGCTATTGATTTCCTTTCTTCACATCGCAAATCCTTTGCTCCCACTCAATATTTCATTTTCTATTTTCAAGCTCTTTTGAAACATTTTTTCAAATTTTTGATACATTCAAGTATCTTTCAATTACGATATTTCGTGTCTTGCCAAATAACCGATAACAGAAGGAAGAAACAACTCAAAGCTGTAGAGGTTTATTTTCAGAAATCAATTCTCTATCCTTTTAAGAGGGTGCTTTACGATTTCTAAAGTTAAAGACAAACAAAATCACTTTTCAGAAAAATATAAATACAAACTTGTATGCAAAGCAGTTTAAATATTGGATTTCTAATATTTAGAATTCATTGTCCGTATTGAAATGGTTTGACGGCTGTTCAGGCCAATATTCTACTTATTCTAATTTCAGTACTCTACATTTTTATTCTAAAACTAATTTCGCGAAAGAAAATGTCGTTGTGGAGAGAAAAATTTATCCTACCAAATTCCCCATTTATAAATTAAGGATGATTGAAGTTTAATAAAATAATAAAAACAACAACAACAAAATCTGAATGAATGATTTGCAAAGATTTCGAAAAAGAGAATGGCGATGTCAACAGAACATCTTATCGAAATCGCCATTTTTAAATTTAGGATGACTGAAGATTAATAAAACAATGAAAAGAAAAGAAATTTCAACGAAAAAGAATTCTAATTTAAGAACAAGAATTTTCGATTCCGGTTTGATTCACTTATCATAATTTTCAATAAAAGTGAAGCAATATGTTGAATTATCGCTGCAGAACAAGACTCGCATCAAACGAGATTGAGACAGATGATTTTTGCTAAAAATAGAAGAAAAGCATTAAAATATTAATAAACCAAGAAATGGAATATACAGGGTTCCCACTTATATCTGTTACATCCCTTTAACTTCTAAACGGTGACAGCTTAGGCCATAAAGTTGGTGTCTAGGTATAGTAAAAAGGCTATGCGCTACTCGATGAGACAATTTACAACGCCATCAATCGGCAAATTTTGGAATTAGCGGTCCTATCTCGTAAACGGTGAAAGATACGAGAAAAAGGTCAATTAGAAAGTTATAGAGCATTCTCGATTTAGTACGAAAAGATACCTTGCGCATATTAATACTCAAAAGATAATGAAAAAAATGAACATTTGTTTGGTCACTATTTCAGAAAATAGTCATGTCATAGAGAGTGGAGGAAAGAAACTGAGCCACGTCCCTGTCTTCTGGATCATTTATTTATATTGCTCAAAATGCACACCCAGTTAAATATTTCTTAATAAGATCCGAACACAATTAAAAAGAAATGATATATTTACTCCTAATGTAGTTTTAAATATCAGTAATTTATATTTTTAATATTGTATTTTTAAAAAAAGTTATACAATTTTAGAGAGCTCTTTATACTATCCTAAGGAACAGAGAAACACTATTGAGTCATTCACTGATATGGCGGTGTCTCGTAATTTTCTGTCAACTTGAATTGTCACAGATTATAAATCCGTATAGTTTAGCAAAGATTTGTATTCTCAGATGAGATTTTATGATGTACTTTCTATTTAACTCCTTTAAATTTGGTGGCGTAAAATCAAGATTAACACGTCAAACTAGTCCCCAGGCTAGTTAGCCTCTTTGGTTGTTGGAATACAAATAAGGATTGCCCTTTTCAAGTTTGTTTTTGGTCAATTATTTGTGCTAATAGTTTATGTCATGTGTTCTTTTGTATTTTACGTGTATGATTATAGACAGGGTAGTTTAATTGAATTCTAATAATTTGGTATATTGCAAATCTAGTGCACGTTTGTGTAACTAACTAAATTAATATTTGATATTTTTATTTACTACTAGCCGCCTTCGGCGACCAGCTTGTTCGCCGGGAATATAATTTCAACTGAATCTCTTTATAATTTGATATTTATGGTTCCCTTAACAATGTAACAACTTCAGATTGTGATAGATATTTAACCCATGTTCTTTTAGTGGCCTTCATCTGTCCTGTTCATTGTCTATATAAATATCTCGAACCATGTCATGTAAAATCTAATTGCACGCTGTCGGAGCCATATTCTATTTGTTATTCCTCTTGCAAAATAAGCATTTGATTTCAATATTAAAATGGCGCAACACAATAAATAGCACTGTATATAAATTGTGCATATTTAATTAAATAATGCATTAAATATGGTATTAACCATTAGAGTTTCTGCAAAACGTAAAGAACAGTTTTTATATTTATTTGTAAGATACTTAGTATTCGCGATTGCAAATATTATATTTAAATTGTTAATTTATGATTATTTGTAGCTTTCTACTTACTGAAAGAATAATATAATATATTTATAAGAATTTATGTCTCGAAGAAATTTCAAGAAGTTCGATAGTCTTTTAACTTTTGATTAGAATATCTTAACACATTTGCAGAAAACATTAATGTCTTTTTCATTAAAATTTCAAAATCATACGCTTAATAGCTTTAAGGAAAGAATAAAAATAGTTTTTCATGAATAATGTAACTACTGTTTAAGGGAGCTGTGACGTTTGAACTTTTATTTAAATATTATGATTAACTAATCAAATAAAAATTTTTGGGAAGGAGATAAATTATTCAGAAACACAAATTCCTTTTTTTTTGTAAATCGTAGTTATGTCGCGAATAAATTTTTTTTTCTGAGTGGAAAAAATAAGCAAACAATGACTGTTTTAGCAATTTTTTCCTAGAATGCAATTTTAATAAAAGTCATTGCTTGTTTATTTATTTATAATGTTTTTGCGATACAGCTACAGAATTGCCTTTTATGTTTTGTTGTATTCCTGCTGTATTTTTGTGTTTTTTTATAGACGAGAAGATTCAAGAGTCTTTATGTAATTATTAGAAATGTATTTTGATGAAAATAATTTAGCCACTTTTCGAACTTTTAGCAAGATAGAACAGTTGTTTAATATTTTGTACCCGAAGCAAACATTATTAAATTTGGAAAGCCGATTTTCTCTTAACTTTTGAGCTGTTAATATTTATATAGCGACAGTCAAACACAACTAATGCTGACAGTATGAGAAAAATTGCGATGTGTGTCAGTGCGCTTAGTTAAATAGTTCTGAATATGATCTTAATATTCCTAAAATTAATTGAGATATATTTGAACCATTAATCGATATTATCGAAGTAATTGATATGTTTGAACAATTAATATCTTTGAAACATTAATCGAGGGTGATAAATCTTAATGACGAAAATCGTTTAATTCATGGAGTTATTTCTATAAGGTGTTAGAAGAGTACAAACTGTTAGAAGAAGCATGAAACACAAAACAAGCCAAAATCATAGGATAATGCGGCCGGAAACGCCATCCTGATGATCTAGAGTGCACTGTTCGCCTACGCTGTAGTTGAATTTGAGCGCGCGCTAGTCATTTAAAGTTCAGACTTCGTGCAGAGAACATGCAACAGTTTATGAGTGCTGAGATGGCGAACGTGCATCTTGTGTATGGAGTAGTTAATGATAAAGGAAGGGCATCGGTAGATGTGCATGAAATGTCTAGTATTTTCAGAAGGTTTGCCAATCCATGGGCCGCCACTTTGAAGCGTGGGGAACTGTAATGGTAAGAAAAGTTAGATGTTTGAGAAGTTATTGTGAAACTGCATGTGTATACGCACTGCCTAATTGTAATGTAGGTAAATGTGGAGTTTACGGTACCCACCTATTTCTTGCCATTTTTTATTGGTGCAATTTCATGTGCCGTCGCCAAATACTGTTTTGGATGTGAACTGCGATTTTAATTGCTCTCTTGCGCATGTGTCACCTGAAAACGAGAGATTGAGCACGCAATGCCTGCTACATTTTAAGCGTGTACCGGGGAAATATTTTTAACTTAAGAAAACATCAGCGGCTCCGCTTTCAGCATAGGGGAATACTCGTAGCTTCGCTTATTCATTGAGAAACGAAACACACAGAATAACATACACGGTACTGAACCGATATTCAATCCGAAGAATTCCTGTTGTCAGTGGCAGACTGGGTCTGAAAATAGTGGTTGCATGAGTGAATGGGGGGCCCTTTCCCTATCACATTTAGAATTCCCTCTTAAATATATTTTTAAATTTTATTTATTACAAATATAATAAATTAAAATAAATAAGTTAATATAATCTATTCCTAATCTAATATTACTAATTACAGCATACACGTATTATACATATTATTGGAAGTAATAAATACCAAATTTAAATACAAAATTATTATTGAATATTTTGGAGGTTGTATAGCATAATTTACGAGCCCAAAATATAATAAGTTGATATAATATCTTCCAAATATAATTTTGGAACTAAACTGTTATTTTGAGAATGTTTTAACCAAACTGTAAATAAAATACAAACTATTTACTAATTCTAATTTTTTTAAAAGAATACTTCTTTCTATCAAATATTAACAACTCAAAAGTAAGGAAGTGTATTGCATGTTTTCACTTCATTAAGGGCAAATCAGTTCACTAGATGACTGTGCAAATCTGTCAATAATTATTCTGCATCCAAATCACCGAACAATTCCTTTTCAATAGATAGCAACATATAGGATTCCAAGTTCTCCTCAGACAATAAGTTTCTTATTATGGTCTTTATGACCTTTAGCTTTGAAATTTCATTACTATGAATACACCATTCATCCCTCAAAAATAGATTTCAAACTTCTTAAAGACAAAGTTCTTATAAAATATTTTCAATCGATGCAGGTCCATTAGGATACAAACTGTAACAGGAAAATGAAAATCCTGAGTAAAAGAGTAAAATAATAATAATAATGGTCGGCATTACACAGAAACCACCTCAAACACAATTAGGAGCGTTAGCGAAATTAGCTCTATTTAAATATGAAGAGAAAGGACCATGTATAATTAAATTTTTATTAGTTATTTATCCGTTATTTATAGCATCGGTTATTTAAACCCTCACACGCTTGGCGGATGAAGAATGTTTCCGAAATTCACTAAATTTTAGGCAAATGAGTTGTTTACAAATACCTTTGATAAAAAATAAGAAACTGGAATTTTAAATATTTAATTACATTCGGTGGAGATCTTAGCAAACGGTCTGCAATTCCTTAGCTTTCTAAACCGAGGATAGACTGAGAAGGCTTCGAATTCATAAATTTTATTTTTCATGTCTGCATCCTACAAATTTTTATTTCATTTTAGTACTTTTTAATACTAAACTTTATTAAAAATTTACTTAAAATGAACTCTCAGAGAAGATTTTTTGTTTTGACTCTATTCTTCAAGGCCCACCCCAAACTTAACTGCTAATAACTTGATTTATAAAGAATTAAACGAGTAAAAATATATTATTTTTAAAGATTCACACAAGAATTCAACATTGTAAGCAAGTCTGGATCCATGGATGTATACCTCATAATTTGATCTAAGTGAATAAATTTCTCGTCCGCAGTTAATGCGGATAATAAAAACGCAATTTCACGATAAAAATAACAAAAATATGATTAAATTTATTTGATTTTAATTTCCGTAAGTTAACTAAGTCGTATATGGTTTTAGCGACAGAGACTGAAAGAGAAATGCCGTCCTATAGTAGGTCGTCCATTATGGACTCGTCTCCGGGACCAGGGGCGAGGTGTCCCGTAATCAGGAAGAAGTAGGTCATCCATTATAAGAAATACGAAAGAAAATTCTTTGGATGACTTGGAATCTTGAAATTGGAGTAATTTTACAAGTAATATTTGAGTAATTTTTCATTAAATTGATGTCATTAAAAATAAATTTTTAAAATGGTTCAAAAATCATTTTTGTGAAAAAATATTTTTGGAGATATCGAAAAAAAACGTCAACATCGTGCTCAATTTTTAATTAACTGTTGACGCTAGAATTGTGAAATTTGGTGCAAACATACTATGGAAATTGAGAATGTACACCTCAGAGAATTTTTTAACATTTTAATTAATTAAAAGTTAAGTAAGAACTTGAAATTTTTCAGCGATAACATTTTTCCGTTATTTCGACAGTTTTTATTTACTACAATTATTTTTCTTTTTTTGTTATTTGAAATAAATTTACTTTTCAGATATATTTGCTATATTATTTTGATAGATTTACCACTAAAACTGAATACCACTGAAACCACTCTTTCAAATGACGGCAAGATAATTTTTCCTTGGAGATAATGTTATTTATTTCCTTATTATTATTAGGTAAAATATTTACTAAACGATTAGATTAATAATGTGTAATAATTGTAATTTAAATTTGAATTATGCATGATCAAAATAAAAAAAAATCTTCATCGATCCTCAAGACTTTTTTAGACATTTTAACAGTTAAATTTAATAGTTTTTTAATAGTTGACTTAATCGTTAATTTCAATGGATGCAAGACATGTTGCATCAAAATTTGGTTCAAATACTAATTTCCTGTTCCTCATTTTTTACAACTAATTCATTTCTGGGTTTTTTTTATAACTATCAATAATTTCAGCCTACCAAAAGTTAATTATAAGTTGGTGAATTTAAAATTGGTTGATATAATTAAATTATTACAATCAATAAGCTGGTTGTCGAAGGCGGTTAGTATTTAATACTGCAAAAGCAATGTAAAAATTAGAGAAATTAATTTGAGCTTTTCTCTCAAAATATTTTTTCTCCTTTTGTAAGATACGCATGTCCTACTCTCTGCTGACTGGAAACAGGAATACCTCTTTTTCCCCCAGTTATTTGCCAAGAAGAAGCACTAGAAATTTGTCCAATGGATTGAGGTTCCTTTACCCTTTTTACAACGTTGTAAACATGACCAGATAACCCCCACCACAGAAAAATAAGAAAAGCGCGAGTGTCCCCTTTTTTCAAAAACGTCCTTTGGTCATCTGATTACATGATTTCTCTTCTTACCCCCTCCCCCCCAAAAAAAAAGTTTTACCGCCCAAGAAGACTTTTCTCCGTCTTTTATTTAAGGCTAGTTCGCTTGTCTGTCAGTTTTACGACAACGAAATGCACAAAAAAAAAGCACTTCGTTTAGCCATCTCCAACGACCGCACTCTTCTTGCACAGTGGGGTTATCATATCTTCCTGCCGGGGGCCTCCTGGAAGAATAAAAATCGTGTGGCTATTGCGTCCCGGCCTTTCATAGGAAATGTTGTGGGGTTTAGCAGGAAACTACTTGCTATTTTCCTTAGAAAAGGCACAGGAAACTTGCTTGAAAAAGAGTTCTTCTCTTTCTCTCTCTTAAACACGCAACATCCTAGGGGCCCACATTGACTTATGTGTAAGGGGGCCCACTTGCCATCGGGCAACCTGGCAACCCGGCCAGTCCGCCACTGCCTGTTGTGTTATCTTTGTGGGTTCGTTGAATAATAAGCTTCATTTAATTCACATATATTTAATGGACGTTCACTACACTTACACGGCACAGTACATTTAGATAATTACACAGATCATTCTTAAATCGTAAATACAGGCATGCATAACATTCTACCAGTCCGGATACGTTCCACAACAAACTCTTGGCGAGGCTCGCAAAGTCTCGAACACCATTCGGGTTCAGTTACAGTTAACTTGTGTCGCACAAGTATTAGACACCACATCTCCTCCCTTCTTAAATATCAAGTCTCTTTGGAGGACGTCTGATTCTACCGGAACGTCTAGGAACTTGTCTCGGGCTTGCTGGAACTGGTGGACTCCGCATCTGAGAACTATCCAGCTGAACATCTGACGGTGGTGAGTCGTGAGCCGGGACATCAGTTGATGGCACTGCTGATGTGGAAGAGGAACCTTGTTCTTCGTTTGGGACTTGTGAAGAAGGATTCTCGGCTGTCTCAGCATGCTGAAGATTTTGGTTGCTTTCTCGAACATCAGTAGCTGAAAACCTGCGGTGTACGTTCGGAATGAAATCATTCTCTTGCACGTGATCACCCACTGGACGAATCTGGTCCACATGTCGTCTCACTAAGGTTCCTTGAACTTCGACAGTGTAATGTAGAACACCATCTCTATTCACAATTTTACCAAACTTCCATTTTGAGTTAGCTGCTCTGTAAATTCTCACAGCTACCTTATCTCCGATATCAAATTTCCTGTCTCGGAATTCGAATACGCCTTTTCGAATCCGATCTCGTACACTCGATTTTAATTCTGGCAAGAGTAAATCTATCCTCGTACGGATTTCTCTTTTTAAGAATAACATAGCTGGACTATGAGTTGTTGTAGCATTTGGAGCCTTCCGGTACTGTAACAAGAATGTACTCAGTTTCTGTTGTATGCTACCTTCATATTTCTGCATAGCCCTGAGCGATTGTTTTAAAGTAGCAACATAGCGTTCAGTCTGACCATTACTCGAAGGTTTGAATGATGCGCTGGTTTTATGCTTTATACCGTTGCTTTGCATAAATCTTTGGAACTCATAGGATGTAAACTGGGATCCATTGTCACTGACAAGTACCCGTGGTAGTCCAAATCTAGCGAAACTGTCTCTAAGACATTCAATGGTTTTCTTAGTTGTGGTTATCTTCATGGGATATACCTCTAACCGTTTGGAGTGAGCATCAACGATTAGTAAAAACATATGCTCGAAAATTGGGCCAGCAAAATCGATATGAATGCGTTCCCAGGGCATACTGGGATATTCCCAGTAATGAACTTTAGCTTTTGCAGGATCAGTTTTGTGTCTGGCACAATCGACACAATTTCTAACGGCATCTTCAATGTCTTTATCTATATCCTTCCAATAGACAAATGAACTAGCCAAAGCTTTCATTTTTACCATCCCCAAGTGTCCAGTATGCAGTTCATCTCGCAAAGTCTCGAACACCATTCGGGTTCAGTTACAGTTAACTTGTGTCGCACAAGTATTAGACACCACAATTCCAAACGAAGTTTTATTCAGATTCAAATTTATCGTCCAATCGCATGGAAGATATACTTATCGTTATCAATAATCTCATCAACGATAATCAACATTATGTTTTACTAAGTGATAGCCTCTCAGTATTAAAAGCACTACAGTGTTCGAATATTCATTCCAAAAGTGTAATCAAATTCCTCGGCCATCAAATTTACAAAATTATTGGAAACATTCAATCCATCGAGTTTGTTTGGATCCCTGGACATGCAGGCATTACTGAAAACGAATACGTGGATTCCTTGGCCCGTAAAGCACCAAGCACCCTGATCTCTTAATGAATATCACATGAAGATTTACTACTTTCTATGAAAAATTATATTCAAGAAGAAGCCAAAAATGAATGGAAAAATTCAAAATACTGTCATGAATTTTATTTTTTAAACGAAAACCGATCTCAACTCCAAATTTCTCCTTCCACTCCTTTTCAGTGTCAACGTTTTGAACTTCAAAGAAACTTTTTTCATGCGGAGATGGGATGTCTCCCACTTTCTTTCTCGTGGATTTTTGATTTCTCTATACATTCCAAAAAGCAGGTTTTCGCCATTCAAAAATTTTTGCGCCATATTCATTTTAATCTTTAATTCGTTTTTTTTTTTTTAACTTTCATTGACTTTTTCAATTTTTCTTAGTTTCGCGATCTCAGATTTTGATCTAAGGATAATTTGAGATAAAGCAGCCTAGGAGCGAGCATACATCTCAAACAGCTTCTTCATCATCATCATCACCGAAGCTTTCCATGTAATTTAGTGCTCTTGAGGAGCGGAAAAATTCGATTACGAGAAACAAGAAAAGACGAAGTGTAGGTCGAGGATGAAGGGACTAGCGGCGTCTGTTGTTTGACAGTGTTAAATAATGTACAATTGCAGTTAGGTTGCTGCCGTCTCCAGGAGTTTGACGGCTGGGTTTGTGCCTTGGGCATTTCCTTTTTCTTTTTGTTGTCGTCGTCGTTTTGCTTGCCGCCGGTAACTTGAATTTTTTTGTTTTTGTTACCCACTCGGGTAGAGTGGACCGAACTGGCTATGACCAAGCGTGGTCATTCAGATCCAATTGAACAAGCTGCGAGGCCAACTAAGACCTCTAGGAAAGTCAATTTATTTCTTAAAGACATTTGTGAGGCAGAAAAGGCCAAAATTGCTATTGAGCACGGAGCGACACAAATAAAAGTTGTTATTGACACAGACAAAGGTGGTTGTCCGGTCACGACACCAAAGAAACTACACACTATATTTGACCCATTATTACACAGAGATGATAACTACTTTCTTACAAAAAGTAAAAAGCTTATTTTAGTTACGAACCATTCTTCCACGGTCGATAAGCTCCTTAAGTTGTTAACAATTAATGACGTGACAATACGATGCAGGGTTATAGAAAATACCCTTTCGACTCAATATATAGTGAGAAATGTAGACACTGACGCATCAGTGAACGAGATTGCGGAGGAACTTGAAAAGGAGCAAATTCCAGTACTTAAAATTGTTAGATTCACCAAAAAGGACTCACACGAACCAACCCCGGTTATTCTGATTAAAGAGTTGGGTGTAACATGTAGAGATAAGATCAAACTATTTAGATGCATTCTACGAACCCATAAATACATAGAAAATCCAAAAGTGTGTAGTAAGTGTTTTGGATTTCGACATTTTCAGTCTACTTGCTCAAAAAACCAAAGATGCTATAAATGCGGGTCTGATGAAGTAGACCGTAATTGTACAGTTACCGAAAAAAATGCATTAAATGTCATAGCTCGGACTATCTTGTTACCGACTTCCAATCATGCCCGATATATATCAAAGAAAAAGAAAGAATTAACGATAACAACCGATCAAAGAATCAACAAAAGACGAGTCAAAATCACGCAAAGGTTCCACTAGCGTCAGAAGTGGTGAAAAGCGGTTCGGCTCAAAACGGGCATCGAATAACATCGGATTTGTCGGAATTAAAAGAAATAGTAAACAATCTAAAGGAAATTGTCACACCCCTTATTGGTTTGAGTAAAATACCCGGATTTGGAAACGATCTAAATAACTTTCATAGTGTCAATCCACCAGACACAAACAATCTTAGAGAATTGAACTGTCGTCTCGCAAAGGAAGTCATAGACTTAAGAGCGGAAATCACCCGGCTAAAGTTTAGTTTGGAATCTTCTGCCAAGGGGGATCCATCTTCTAGAATTGACGTCATTACTACTTCTTCGGGCCCCTTTCTTTCTTGGGAACGGCTCTTTAGACGTCCCATTCGAACAGGACTTCAATCTGTTTGGTGGAGAAACACTTGTTTCCTCAGACTTTGCTAACGGCTAAGTTTTTTTTTTTGTCGTTTTCTTTTTCTCTTTTTTTTTTGTTTGTTAGTATGATTAATTTAATCCAATGGAATGCCCGCGGGCTTCGTTATAAAGCTCTTGCCACAGATAGTCTTTTGAAGGCGGACATTGTCGCAATTCAAGAAACTTTCCTGACACCCTCTGTTAATTTTGCTCTTCCAAACAAAATTTTATACAGAACAGATCGGCATAAATCCCCTTCTGGTGGACTTCTCATTGGAATAAACAAAAAATTTTCATCACATTTAGTTAATTTGCAACTTCCCCCTTCTGAAGTGGAAGTTCAAGCGGTCCGAATAGTCATCGAATCTAAATCCATATTAATCATTAATATTTATTCGTCTCATGGAAATTTCGAGCCCAGTTTCCTGGAAAATCTCTACGCGTCTCTTTCACCACCCTTTATCATTATGGGAGATTTTAACATTCGTCATCCGATTCTCGGTAGCTTAAGAACAAGTCGGAGTGCACATGCAGTTTTGGACTGGATATCGGCACATAACATGTGCATCCTAAATACTTCAGATCCAACGTATTTCAAACAGGGATGCCATCCATCTCTACTGGACCTTTCTATCTGTTCTCCAGACCTTTTATACGAAATTCAATGGGCAATCCACAACGATACGTTTGACAGTGATCATTGTCCAGTCGAAATCTCATTCAATTACGGTGACACGAAGAGGCCATCTGTCTCACCGAATTCATTGGGGAAAGTTTGGCAAATCGTTAATTCTATACTGGATATGGAGAATGACATCCACAGTATTCAAAGTTTTGAAAAGCTTTGCAACCAAGAGAAAAACAACAACACCTTGATACAAGATATGTTTTCGAAAAAGTTCCCACCATGGTGGTCTTCTGAATGCAGTTATCTTCTAGGACAAAAGCGGAAATTCCTTCGCCTGGCAAAGCAATCAAGATTTAATCCATATTGGAAAAGGGCCAAACACATAGCAGCTAAGCTACGGAAACTCATCATTCATCTAAAAAGATCATACTGGGACAAGCTTTGTGATAATGCGGGTTCGTCGAAAACCAGCTTTCGAATCATCAGATAACTTCGCAGTAGAGATATCCCACAACAGAATGCACACCGATTAATAATTTTGGAGGGCTCCAATCTGACCTCTCCTCTTGGGCTCTCTCGATGTTCGGTAGCTCTCCTATTTCGAAAGGTATTCCTTTAGATTTTTCAGGAACAGCTACTCCAATGGATTCAAAATTTTCAATCAGGGAACTTTTGCAATCTCTTCCAAAGAAATTGAACGGTTCTTCGGGTTCTGATGGGATTACAGGTCGAATGCTCCGGTGCCTTACATTGGTTAACCTTAAGAAAATCCTCAGTTTAGTTAACAACATCTGGTTATCAGGAAACATCCCTCCCTCATGGAAGCATTCTGTGATTATACCTATTTTAAAGCCGGGAAAGAACGCCTCGGAACTGAAATCCCATAGACCGATTTCTCTAACTTCAGTATTGTGTAAAACAGAACGAATGATATGTCGTCGGTTGACAGATTTCTTTTTAAAAGAAAATATCTTCCATCCTCACCACTTTGGATTTTTACCGTTTCGAAGTTGTGAAAGTTTGCAAATGATGTTCTTCAACATTTTACTGAAAGCACATAGCAATAAAGAATACATTATTGCAGCTTCGCTCGACATTTCCTCAGCATACGACTCTGTATGGCCTGATGGTGTGGTCTACAAAGCTCTACAGATTGGTCTCTCTGGTCATACAGCCCGCTGGATTCATGAATTTTTAACAAATCGAACCTTACAAGTCCTCTGGTCTGGAAAACTTTCTGCATCCTTTACGAGCAACAGAGGGGTGCCCCAGGGCTGTTGCATCTCTCCGTACCTTTTTACAATTTATCTTCATGATGTATTCGAAATTATTCCTCCTGGAGTAACCTGTCTTATTCACGCAGACGATATTTGTATCATTTGCTCCGATCCCTCTCTTCAAAATGTGAACACTAAATTACAGATTACTATTCAGAAAATTCAGATATGGTGTCAGACTTGGAAATTAAAGTTGGACCCAACGAAATCCACGGTGGTGAATTTTTCCAACAAAAGGCAGACCCCTAATTTTCAAATATCCGTAGATAATGTATACATTCCCTGGTCTAACAACATGAAAGTTCTTGGTATCTTTTTTTCGGCAAACTTATCATTTAACTGCCATTTCAACTACGTTGCGAAGAAAGCTTTAAAAAGACTCGGATACCTTCGAGCCTTGGGCGGGAGTAATTGGGGTGCAAACACAGTTCACCTGCTAAGGTTGGTGAATGCTTGCATTCGGAGCATTTGCGAGTTCGGAGCCCAAGTCACGAGTTATGCGGGCTCAACAAGCTGGAGGAAATTGGAAGTTGTCGGGACTTCCTCGTTGGACCCCGATCCCTGTTATGTTTGCTGAAACGGGCGAAACTCGCCTACGAAATAGAAGTTTGGCTCTTTCCATTAGTTTTTTACTTCGACATTTTGCGTTGGGAGATAATTTTTCCCCAATTAAAAAGTCTAATCTTTGTACTTTGGATGGTTTACGTCCTTCATTTAAAGAACGGTTTTCAGGGGGTACGAACTGGCTCAATTTTCTGAAGGATGCAAATGTTAGCATTGAAAATTTTATTCCTTTTGTGTACCCTGTTGAGCTGCAGCAGGAGAATACAATTAGCATTCATACGAATGATCTTCCTTTCCAACAAAGTCAAATCCCATATCCTACCCTTTGCAAACTATTTGACGAATATGTCAATAAAGAATGGAATTCATCTATATTGATTGCTACAGACGCGTCGAAAGGTGAAGAAGGTGTTTCGCTTGCGGCACTAAACATCACATATAACCGAACTCTTACTCTTAAACTTCACCCTATGAACTCAGTTTTTACAGCTGAAGGATGCGCGATATTGATTGCGATCGAACGATTTATTCAAGAAGAGGACAAATCTTACATTTTATGCTCGGACAGCTTGTCAGTGCTAAAATCACTTGAATCTCTCCATAGGAAATGGCCAACGATTTCACTTCAAATAGGATCTGCGATTATCCGGGCTATCCCTAGAAGTAAAGCTATAAAATTAGTATGGGTTCCTGCTCATGTGGGGATCACGATTAACGAACAAGCAGATGAAGCGGCAAGAGCTGCTCGTATTTCGGATGTGAATATTTACCCTTGTATTTCGACAGAGGACCTCAGAAAAGTTATTTTCCGGGTGCAAGCAGATCAGGGTCGCATCCAATGGGAAAGTACTAAATACTTTCGTTCTTTTACGCACCTTCCCAAAATAACGAAGATTCAACTATTACCTCGGAGAAAGGAAATTCTTCTTACACGGCTTCGAACCCGGTCTTTACCTACAAAGGCTATACTTTTTAAAGTTGGTCTGGAATCATCTCCCTTATGCCGCCAGTGTGGCATAGTAGATTCGAACGACCACCTTTTACTAACCTGTATCGTATTTGAACAGCTCAGGAACACTCTCAGACCATCGTTGGGTATTGGAGCCCTTCATTACAATTGGATCTGCACTATTTCCACCTTAAACCGGAGAGCCTGCTCGGCTGTCCTTCTTTTTCTTCAAAGCACCAATCTCTTTTAAGATTGCAATTTAAATTAAAGGATCACTGGCAAAGCCCGCAGAGGTTTCACTCCCGTAGACGCTAATGGCAACTCATTTCGACAGTACGCCACCTGTGGTAGGACACAGGAATTAACCGGCCTATGTCACCCACAGAGAAGTGACGTCACCATGACGTAGCTGTGACACGTGCTTTCTCCTTCGCCATGGCAACGATGTAAACAATATTTAGCTATTTCAATCCCTATCGTATTAAAACAACGCGTTTTTGTTAATTGTATTTTTAACTCACTTATGGACGAATACTAAATTAAAGAATAGCCGTTTTTTTGATAAATTATTAGTAATTTTGAAATAACGTTTTTCTCACTAATTTAATTTTTTTTTTGGTAGAGTAACAATTATTTAAAACATTAGGTGTTCATATATAAATAATTTAATAATCATAATTTAAGAATTATAAAGAAATTAAATAACGATAACTAATTTAAGAAGTGTAAAGTTTTTTTTAAATAAATAAATTATATTTATTTTGTTTCAAGAAAAACAGAATTGGCTTCATTATAGAATACCAATAATTTAAAACATGTGGATATATAGCTTAACAAATATTATTTTTCAAATAAACAATTATTCTTTTTCAAGAAAAGTTCTTTCCAATCATATGATTTTTTAAAACTCCCCAGGAAATTATTTTTTGTTGATCAAGTTAATATTATACTATCGTTTTTAGAATATATTAAAAGAATAAATTAACTTTTCACAATCATTCTTAGGGCACTTGGCACCTCCATTTTTTTTCTACAATTTTGATCAAACGTATTTACCTGTGTACTATATAGATGTAAACTGTGCAAAAACTTTAATTTCTGAAATATTTTTCATTTTCAAAAGTTACAAATTTAAAATTTTTTAAAAAAATTAAGCCTTTTTTAAAAATGTTTCTTATTATACAATTTTTATTTTTTTCCCCCAAATTTTTTTGAAAAGGATCTCTTAATGTACTTAACAGAAATAAGGATTGGAGTTTTGATATCTACATTAGTTTCTGAGGGAAAAAAATTAGAAAATATCAGAATTTTTCACTTTGTACATTTAAAAAAATATTTCAAATCAAATTTTTTAAAAATCCATCCCTAATTCTATTAAGCATGCATTTGTGAGTGAACAGAAAAAATTTCAAGTAATTAGAATAAAAAGAGATTGACTTTTAACATTTTTTAGCAGACACAATTTTGAAAAAAAGCAAACTAAGAAAAACAGCTTTGAAGATTTCAACACAATAAAATTGTAATGAAAACTTATATCAAGCTAGTTTTTTTTCAGAGCAATAACCTGACATTTGCAAGTCCTAAGGTATCAATTTTATTAATATGTATTATTACCATAATTATTAATGAACATCATCATATATAGGGATAATTAGAAAGATTTCATTTTTTCAAATTTTTTTAGTCAAAATATTTAATAAATGATCTACATTACTATTTATAAAATATCTATTATAACAGAGCAAAAATTTAAAACCACTTTATTGACAATGAGAAATTCAATGATGATGATTCATATGTGTTTAATGAATAAGAAGCGAAAGCAGTAAACAAACAAAAAATAAACCGTTACTGCTTGAATCAACTATCCTGCTTACATTGCTAAAATCCATTTGTAAATTTAATATTTACCAATTTTTGTAACCCTCAGAAAGAAATGAATAATGTTATTTAGTTTTGCACCAAGATGATAGAATAAATGTCAAAGACTCAAAATAAAGCACACTTATTTTATTGAGCAAACATAATAAGTAACAAAATATTATGAATAAATGACATTTGTAATAAATCCCCCAAAGCTGAGCATAATGGAATGACCTTCGCGCCTAGGGTAGCCCTACCAGGAGTTTTAATCTCCAGACGCACTTCGCTCATTCTACTCAGCATAGAGATTTTTGATTTAACAACAGACAGAAATTTTTCAAATGCATATACCAGCTAAAATTCAGAAACATAAAAAAAAATCTAAAAAGGATGCTAAAAATATTTCATTTTTTTATAACTGAAATTGGGTTTCAATTCTTTGTTCGTCATTTTAACTTTATGTTTTATCATCATAGAAATGAAAGAAGAAATAAAAAAAACTTGAGCTTTCTCTTTGTGTGTTATGTGACTATCATAAAAGTCTACATTTACTTTGAGTAAAACAGCCTCAAATTTTTTGCGTATGCATTCTTTTTCATAAAATAAGTTAAAATCAAAGTTTTAATTTTTCTTGTTTTGGGGGTCACTTCCCAGATAGCAAAGAAAGCTTGTCTAAAAGGTTTTGGAAACCTTGTCGTCGGCAAGGGTAAAGGCTTGTCACAAAGGTTTCCATGACAAGGGTTGAACCTTTTCGGCAAGGTAGCGGAAAGGTTAGCTAGTCAACAAGAAACAAGGTTGTCTGTAAGGTTTTCAATAAGAGTTCCCCAAGCTTTTATTACAAGCTTGTTTCAAACCTTTCAAAAGGTTGTTTTAGACCTTTTCCTAAGCTTGTCTTTTACCTTTTTTCACGCTTGTTTTAGACCTTTTTCTAACCTTGTCTCAGGTTTTCCTCAAGCTTGTTTCAAGTCTTTCAAAAGGTTGATTTAGACCTTTTTCTAAGCTTGTCTTTTACCTTTTTTCAGACTTTTTATACCCTTGTTTTAGACTTTTTTCAGGGTTTTCTTTTACCTTTTTTCAGACTTTTTATACGCTTGTTTTAGACTTTTTTCCGCCTTTTCTTTTTACCTTTTTTCAGACTTTTTATACGCTTGTTTTAGACTTTTTTCCGCCTTTTCTTTTACCTTTTTAAAGGCTTTTTATAAGCTTGTTTTAGGCTTTCTTTTAACCATTTTTTTCAGCCTTTTATAAGCTTGTTTTAGGCTTCCTTTTAACCACTTTTTTTCAGCCTTTTATAAGCTTGTTTCAGTCTTTTCTTTTCGAGTCTACAAAGCATTGCTGAATTTTTTTACTTTAAAATTGTCAGTAGTTTTTACAATATTCAATTACTTAAAATTTTATAATATTCAAAATTAAAGAATTTTAATAAAAATTAAGAAAATGTCTTATATTTTAAAATTTCTTTTAGAATCTAGAATTTCTTCACGAGATTTTGAAAAAATTTTAGAATTCACTAATGAAAATTTTTGTTAAAATATTTTTATAATTAATTTTCAGACAAGTTAATGAGATAGTTCTGCAAATTTATAATTAAAATACATCAAATTCATTTAATAATTTAGAGAAAAATTGAGGAAATTTTACTAGAACTTTGATTTTCAACTATTAGCACAGATCTCATATAGGAGAAAGGTTGATCAAACCAGGTTCCAAAATTGTTTAAATTTCTATTTTATTGATAAATTAGTCCTTTAGTTCCAAAAATAAATATTCTCTAATGTAAAAGAACTATATTTTGAAGAATAAAATAAATATTTTTTGGAAGTTTGCAGGAACCCTGTTTTATCTGTAAATTAAGTTAATTGATCAGATTTATGCAAATTTTAAGAGCAGAAATCATAAATTAAATTTTGATTATGCTTCTCTGCAGGCTTCATGTGCTCACCCCTTACATTCCAATTTTTCCTCCCATATTGTTTTTCATCAAATGCAAGTATAGTTTTTACACAGCAAAATATAAAGCTTTATCACCAGCTATTGTGTCATCCCATAATATATTCAGCCTGCATGTTATTTACACTTACCAAATTCTTTATAATTTCAAAGCACAGTGAACAATAAATAGTCACACAAAAAACATTTAATATTAATTTATTTTACATCAGTTACAATTGAGACAACATTTCAGTCCAATTAACAATAAACAGCCACACAATAAACATTTAATATTAATTTATTTTACATCATTTACAATTCAGGTAACATTTCAGTCCAATTTTTCCTTGCTCTTGTCTCTGATCTTTTCTGCAATACTGATTACCCTTAGGGTTTATGAGGTAAGCTTCCTTTTTATTCTGATTTCATATCAAAATTATTTTTTTAAAGATTAAATGGGTGGTGGCCAAAACTGGTACTTTAAATTTACTATATGTACCAGTTTTGGCCATGCAGGTGGCCAAAAGTGGAACACTACATGTTCCAGTTTTGGTCACATAACTTCATTATTGTGTTTTTAGGCATTACATAAATTTAAGAATATCTGGATGAAATAAAATCAACTAATTTAGCTTTGTTTCTAAAATAAAAGCATCTGATTTAGTTTTGTTTCTAAAATGAAAAGTAACTGATTTAGTTTTGTTTGTTTTCATTTTACATAGTAATGACTCCAATTAAAAATAAGAAGGCAGGTAGCATTTCTATACAAAAAATTTGCTACTCACCATCTAAAGTTGGTAATGCAGTAAGGCCATTCAAAATGGAATGTCAGAAACATCTCCATTTTGAATGTTTACCTCACATTTATGTTAGAAAATTTCAACTTGAGGAACCTGAATCGAGTGATGAGGAATATTCTTTTATATGCATGTATTGCTCCAATTTTAAAAATGATTCTCATGAATTTGATTAATGTTGCAATTAAATATTATAAAAATGCATATTTGTGGATATTGTTGAGTATAATAATGCTAATTCTTGATTTGTAAGATTTTTAACAAAATCTGTGCTTTTGCAATGTAAGTTTATTCCTCTCCCCATTTTTTTTTTGTTTCATATTTGATAAAAAAATTATGTGAGTATATATAGTTTGTATTTTATCAACCAAATTAAATTATTGTTTTCTGCATTCCTGTTTCTTTGTTTAAAAACTGAAATCTGCAGCTAAAATCATCTTAGGAAAATTTTATTACATATCTTTATAAATTCATCAAAAAAATCACATTTAAAATAACAGAAAATAATGTACTAAAATATATATTGCATAAAAATGATTTATTTTTACTTAAAACTAATTAAAATGTCTGTTAAAAATATAATATTAGTGTGGCCAAAACTGGTGCAAATGGGGTTAATTTATTTCAAAATTCATAACTCTAAATCTAAAATATTCTTCAAAAACTAGCAGAAAGACAATGTAATTTGCTAAAGAATAGTATCAGTATGATTTAATATGCTTCAAACAGTACTTTCACTGTGAAATTCCCATATGATTTTAGAACAGTTTAGTTCATACGAAAAATACAAAATAAAATTTTAAAAAAAATATTGGGATAATGCATAACATGTATCGAACTAAAACAGGTAGGAACGATATGGCAGTATATCATCTCTAAGGAGCCATTTCGAAATAACATAATCGCAAACATAGAACGAATTATCAACTTGTTTTGTCTAAAGTATAAAAGAAACACGTAAATTTAAAGAGTAATTACTTTCGTAAATATTGTATATTATTATAGGGATAACAATCACATTATTTAAGCAAAATAAAGAGGAAATTGAAAATAAATATCTACTGATTTTTTTTGTTTAAGTTTTATAAAAATCTCTTACCTCCAAACGCACGTGTAAACAAATGGAGTCGCAGTCGATAGACGAGTATGCTGGAGTCACAGAGGGCGCATGCGTGTAGTCTACGTCATCAAGCGTCTTGCCTTTCAAACCTTGTCGGACAGGTGGTTCATGAAAAGCTTTCCTACGTCAATCTTGCGGGATGGTTTCCGGACCGGTTTCCTCGGAAATGCTTTCGCGGACTTTTCGTTCAAACCTTGTCGGTGAGGTAATTCATAAAAAGCTTTCCTATGTAAACCTTGCGGCAAGGGTTTCCGAAACGGTTGGTACGGAAATGCTTCCGCGGAAAGCCTGTGGAAAGTGAAATGGCAACCTTTCCGCAACCTTCCTTGCTATCTGGGTTGTAGATGACTGCTGCTGTTATGGGATGATGTTGTTGGTGTAGAAAGAATATTTCTAGAATACGAATGTTCTGTGTCAATAATGCTTGATTATGTAAAGGTATTCATCCATAATATTCATGAAATTAGAGCAACAACTTTAGGTATAAAAATTAACAACATTTATTAAAACATTAAGAAAGTGCCAGTTAGATATTAATGGAATACAAAAAAGATGAAAATCAGTTAGCTGGCGCATGAACATCTAGTCCGCTGCCTCGTGCATCGCTCGTGTATTGCGCAGCTAAATAAGTAGTTTCAAGAGTGACGTCATCGGAAGGAATTCAGGATCGCCACAACTTCAACAGTTGGGCACTGGGATGCTGGTGAAGGCAAAGCAGAAAGATTTTCACTTGCTGTAGATGGCAGATCTTCAGTTATTTGAGGACAGGCAAACTTATTTAATCTTTCCCTAAGTGTTCTACTGAAGCAGGACTCGGAGAAATGCCTGTTGCACACTCTGGCATTAGACAAGACATATTTTAGTTTTTCTGGTGGCGCATTCCATTTTAATGCTGAGAACCATTCTTTTTGCCTGAAAATATAATATAGTAAGAAAAAAAATTACTCCTAATTCAAATTACATCGCAATAAAGTTCAACATGCAAAAAGTACAAAAGGAATAAATTGTAAAAGAATAGAGGTATTATTCCATATAATGAGCAGCATGTTTGTTTCAGAAATCACACAGGACGAAAGATGTGCATTATATACATAAAAACTTGTATAAATATTTTATGTATTTATATATATAATTCGGTTAAATATACCTGTTCTCATCAGAAGGAATCCTGAATAATACCGGTCCAGGAGTATCGCACAAAGAACATGCCCTTCCTCTATTTCTGTATTTTATTTTCGGAAAGGCAGCATTTTCGGCAGTCGAATCCATATCGCTGATCCTAAAAAAAGAAGAAAACAGTACACACATAAAAGAAAATATATATAAAAATAAGCAAAATAAGTATAAGTATTAGCGAAAGGATATAAAAAAATCTTCTCTCAAGAGGACTAAGACACAACGAAGCAAAGCACGTGAATCCACAGGAACAATATGGCGCCGTGTTATGGTTTGTAGTTCTCTCAGCGTGGGCTGGCGTAGGTGGCGCTGCGATCGTTTACCAAAGTCCGGAGTGAGACCTCTCCTCTGGTACTTTTTTTCTCTGTGGCCTAGTGATGGGTCATATTCGTTCCTTTTGCGGACTCGGATCCACGGATTCGAGTCCGGTTGCGGATCCGGATCCACGTATTCGTTCCGACTCCGAAAAAATGGATTTATAGCCCATAATTACTTTAATAATCTTTATTATTGAACTCATATTTTAATATAATTATGAATCATAATTAATAACATAATAATTTTAATTAGATAATTAATTGCATTGGTATTAATTTTAATTAATAATTAT
>BGPR01003374.1:34763-45136 GCA_013235015.1 Araneus ventricosus | reverse complement strand
TGCATTGGTATTAATTTTAATTAATAATTATAATTAGATAATTAATTATATTGATTATAATTTTAATAATTAATTTTAATTATTATTAATTATTTTTTAAATTAACATTTCTGTTAATTATTTAAAATTTCGTTAGTGAATTTAATGGAACTTTGCAAAAATCTTCAGTATTTTGACGCTTTTGATTTCTATTATCTGGTTAGGACTTCCCATGAATATAATTTAATTTGATGGAAACAATATATTTACTGAAGCGTTCAGTAATGAAATTTAAGCTCAGATTTCTTTCTAATTAAATATCAAGTTTTCAATCTTGAGGAGCTCCATACAGTAAAAAATATTTTAATCATCATCAAGGAATATTAAACAACTCTTTGCATTTATCAAAGATCTACTGCTGTTAAAATCTGTTATTAAGTACATTGATAAAATGTAATTTTTTAGAGAATTTCAGGCAGTTGAATCAAATGCTTTTAAATTTTGAGCAAATTATGAATGTCATTTAAATATGCCTTTCTCAAAACGTGCATGCATGGCAAGGTCGGTAGAGCGCCGTGTTACGAATCCCACTGGCCCGCGTTCGAGCCTGAGTCTTTCTTTCGCGGTTGCTACAAGGCTAATGTTTTCGAGAATTTGAATTTAGGATATTCTCTTTTTATAATATATATTCAGCTTCTTATTCTATTTTACTCTTTTATTTCCAAACCCAATTTATTATTAGATAAATTTTTAATAATTCCTAGTGTCCAAAATCAAAAGGTATAAAAATATTTTTCGATGGCCTTTAAATTACTCACACGGAAGAAATATTATTTCTTAATAATTTCTAAATTGCGTTTCTAATTGTTGACTTATCTTAAGCATGTATAACAAAAATTCTTGACTATTTGAAAAAAGTCCAGGCTCAAAATTTTCTTTTAAATGGTTTTTTTTATCAAATCCATTAATTTCAATTTATCGAGATTTAACTAATGAAAAGATTTTTGATATTGTAATCTTGAGTTAAGAATAAAAAATTATAATTATTTTAATTATAATTATTATTATTTATTTTTACTAAGAAGTATGTCAAAGAAGGTAGTTTAGCAATTTTTATAATATGTTGCGAATGCAATTTTTTTCTGTTTAGGAGAGAAAGCTATTTTGATAGTAGATAAATTAATTCAGAAAATACAAAAACATTGCATTAGCATTGGAATCTTTACTTAATTTCAGTGCAGTTGTTCAGAATACCAACAACTGAGTGAAAAATAGATTACAGAATTCCATTTTATGCAAACATTAAAAAATTATTGTAAAATGCAACAAAAAGATATGCCATTTCAAATTAAATAATAGCATGTAAAAATAGTAAAATTTTCGTATTAGATACAAAACAATATGATATGGAATACAAATATATAATTAAAACTGCATAACTGCATTGAGATGCAATTTTTTGAATTCGAGCAACCTTATTGAATTAGCTTCGCAGAGGGTTAAATATGCAATTACGATTTATAAAACGATATTTTGAAATTAGAAATTTATTTTTAAATACTAAGCAAATAAACTATTATATTATTGAAATAATAAATTTTTACAAAGGCTTTTAACCTATTCAACATAGGTTTGAAGAGCCACAAACATCGTATTCAACAATGTCCCATATGTACACACATGAGATTAATTTATTACAAAATTGTATAAAACGTAGTGTGAGAGCTTTACAAGAAAAATATAAAAGACCCACTTTAATTTTAATATTTAAAAATAAACTTGTTATTTAAAGATGTTTTCTTAATACATATTTTGTAATTAAACGAATTTCGAATTTTATAATATGCTCTCTGTATGTGCGTTTCACTTAAACAGACTTCCTTTGAAAAAATAAAATTAAATAATTCTATTAAAGAATGATGGACAGACATTCATTGAGTATTAAATGACTGATCGAAGAAAAGGTTATGACCTTCTTTCGTCAATTCTTATTCTTATACTTTTTCCCAGCACTCGTTTGTACTCGAAATAGAGAAAATTTTTCTTTATTTCAGATTCAAACTTTTGCAGCTATCTTTGGTATTTTCTTGAAATCAATTTCTTGTAAATTTAAGAAATATTAAAAATACATTTCCGAATCTGTAAAACAATAAATAAGGAAATCATGGTTCCATTTATTGTTCATGTAACTTTTTTGTTCTCTCAAACTTTATTGTAAAAAAAGGCGGAAGAAACTTTATAATAAAACAGCGATTTAATTATTTGCATTGCAACTATAAATTGTTTTAAAGAATAATATTCCTTTCTTGAAAAAAGAAAGAAGTTAAATAAATAAGCTTATAAATACGAATATTAAACTTTTTTTTTGGTGTTTAGAATGAAATACACGACACAATATTCATGAAACGGATATTCTTAGAAAAATTAAAAAAAAGATTGACAAATAATATATTTTCCTTCACTGTATTGTAAACTACATTATTGATGACATGTAAAAAATATTGATCTGAATTTTATGTTAATATTTAAATTTCGTGTTATACAATACATTTAAAAGGTATTAATAATTGGATGGATTTTTATACATTTCACAAAAAGTGCTTAAAAAATGACTGAAATGAAGTTAATCAGCAGCAATAAATTTAATATATCACTTTTATCATAGAAAGAATTCATAATAATTGACAAAATAATTTTGTGAAAAAGTATCAGGTAAGCTAATATTAGTTGTTTCAATCGATAATTTCCTGTATCAGATTGCTCTATTGTTATATTTTCTGTCAACTAAATGAAGAGCAAACATCTTATATTAGACAAAATATTCCAATGCGATACTGGCTTTTAAAAGCCATTTCTTAAAACCGCAAATGACCAGGCCTCTCCTCCACTCCCTGTCGCTTCATTGTTCACAATTGATGTCGCCGCGCGGAAGCGGAGGGCCTCCATTTCCTGGAATTTCTGTAAAGGAATAGGGATTTCATTCTGCTTCCGTGAATGAAAAACTACCCGGTCTTCTGAGATACAGAAATTATCACTTTTGCCGGGCTTAGAGAGTTAAAAAATAACATAAACTCACTAAAGTTTTGACTCCATGGTGCCCCCAAGTGCACATTCGCTATTCGCTTTTTTTATTAATAGATATGTATAGGAAAACAGCCTTTACCCACCAGGTTTCTATCTATTTGTTATAAATCCGGATAAGCGCTGTAAGAACCATTAAACAATGCAAGTTTTGGGACCCCCTTTTCCTCAACAACTTCTACCAAATAATTTTTTATTGATTTATACTTAATCTCCGTATAAGCAATTTTTATTTAGCAAATATTACTAAAAACAGAAATAAAGAAACATTTAATTGCAGGTCACATTCGAGCTCATTTCAGTTTCTCGAGTATAAAAAATTGAGAATATAAATTTAAAAGTAATTTCAAACAAATAATGAAAAAACTTTAGAACTTTTTCAGCAAAATCTAACAATCTAAATACTCTAATACAAAGTTTTACAGGACTGTTGGCTTATAAGTGAGTCAGCTGAATGAAAAAAAAAGGTCTGGAATAATTTTATAAAAGTCATTTCTAAATTTCAAAGTCCATCTCTAATCTAAAAACATATGGATTTGCGTGTATAGATAAGTTAAATGGTTTTTATGAACAAATTTGGAATAAACTCCAAGATTTTATTAGACAGATTACAAGTAATTCAAACTTGAATTGAGAGCTGATGCTGTCATAAAACTGATAAGGTTAAATTACGGTTTTAGCTAATTTATGTTGGCTTCTGAGAGAATGAACCGCATATAGTGAATATCAGAGATGGCTCCAGTACTATTTTTCTCTCTGTCTGTAACAAAGAATGGTCGAAATAATGAGAAAAGTATAGAAAGATATATATTACATGATACAACTTCCAGTTCATTATTCTGATGGAAAATTTTTATCCTGTTATAAACTGGATTTATTTTCAGCTATATTTCTGAGGTTATGTAAGTTTGTGAACTCCAACAAACCTTCATAACTAATCCAGATATACGGATCTCAAGGATGACTAATGATTGTAAATTTACAAATAAAATACTTTGGAAATGCTAACGTGTCAAAAACAGCAATGCTTATCTAAAGAGAATGTAAATTTCCTATGTTCGAATCGGACCGAACAACGCTATAAATGAAGCTTTTCAACTTTTCAGTATGCAACTGTAGTGAATCAGAACATATTAGGATGGTGAGCATAACTTGAAATTTTTGACTTTATAGTTCCAAAAATCCAGGTGTTATAACCATTTTAATAAACTAATAATAAACTAATAATAATTAAAATATAAATAGAAAGAGAGCCGATCAGTTGAGAAAGGTGAAATTTCGGGGATAATCTGGCACTGTGGTGGCTATATTAAAAAGTCACGAAATGAGTTGCGAAACTCTTTGTTCACGCAGATTGCAGGTGAGAGGATTTTAATTAAAATGACGGCAGATGGTCATGAAATTGAGTTAGAGCACCAGGACTACTTTTAAACTAGAAGTCTTAGCATGTTCTGTGAAATCAGCTTGTTTACCAAAGCCCAAGTGTGAAAAAGGAAAAAAGGCTTAAAATAGCGGAAAAAAATTTTAGAGTTCGTAAATAGGATAAAAATACAAAAAAAAATTTGAAGATTAAAAAATCTAAATGGAACCGTGGTGTTTATGATAGTTAATAAAATTGTGCTGATTCTGATTTTTTATTTGCAAAACTACAGAAGTTATAGCCGTTTTAATTAGCTTTTAATTGGGGCGGAATGATTAAAACGTTTCCAAAATTAAAATATGTGGTTGTGAAGGATGCGGAGATGTGAAAACATGATGCAATAACAAGAAATATTATTTTTTTGTTTTTCAGGATTTTTTAAATATTATAATAATTTTCTCTAAAATTATTATATTATATTGATTCTGAATCGGAATCAGTAATTCAGAATCCGCGGAATCAGAGTGAATCCAATTCCGATTCACGAATCCGATTCCGCGGATTCATCGCGAATCCGATTCCGCGGATTCATCGCGATTCCGATTCCGCGGATTCAGCGCGATTCCGACCAAAAGGAACGAATCCGCTAAAAGGAACGAATCCGCCGATTCCGCGGATTCATCATGAATCCGATTCCGCGGATTCGTTCCTTTCAGCGGATTCGTTCCTTTTGGTCGGAATCGGATCCGGTCGTTCCTTTTGATGATCCGGATCCGCGGATTCGTTCCGGAGTGAACGACACATCACTACTGTGGCCCGGTCTTTCGTGTAGCATAAGCCAGTAAAAACACTCTTCGACTTGACTTGACTTGACTTAGTGCTATTGATGGCTAAAGACTTTTCAAATATGGATGGTATAACAGATATTGGAAGGGCTCAAGCTCTAAAAAATCAGAAAGGTGTGTATTCCATTTTTTTTATTGTTTCTGATAATCAATATTTGGTTATAAAGGATTACGCCAAAAAAAGAAAAAGTATTGAGGATTTAAAATAAGATGTACTTTTCTCTGAATAACTAAAGAGTTCTAAATACGTGCAAGAATTTGAATTTTTGAATGATAAAATGCATGTCTGGTACTTTGCAGTCAACTTTTTAGCTTGACAAAGGAAATTATCTGTAAATTGTCTTAAAACTTTTTTGATGAAATTGGCACTTTTGTAGTTATCTTGATTCATCTCGTAAGTGTAATGTGCTTCTGTATTTGAAGGAAATTTTGAAGAACCTTTTGTAATTCTCTAATTTTGTTGTATTTTGAATTTGCAGAGATTTGGAATCGTTTATTAGAATCTCGTATAAACCTTCAAAAGCTCTTGCAGACAATCAATAAATTGCCAAAATATTCAACTTATAATAAGTTAAAAGGCAAAGAGTTAATAGAGAGTTCTAAAAAAGGTATGTAATAATTTTAATATTTTCAAATTATGATTTTCTTCAGATTTTAGAATTTTGCCTGTTTTGAAATATTTTAAAAATATAGATTGAATATTCTGAAATTGTTACTGTTATTAAAAAAACATACTCCTTTATTTTTGTATATTTTCATAGAAGATCTTTTCGAAGTCGAACTATTTAACTATCTGTCATAACAAAGAGGATCGTAAATTTCCCTGATGTGTTTTTGTTTTCAAAGTCTAGAATGTTATGAATATATTTTCCATGATTCAGAAAATTACAAAAGGAATTTACTTAATTATCTCCTCTGAAATTTTTAAATATATGTATTTTCTGAATTTCTAATTCTTATTTAAGGGAGAGGGAAAAAAATTGCAATATTTTCTTGCTGGATTTTCCACTTTTCAATGTTTTGTAACTGAAAATTACAACCAAAAGTCTTCTTGAAATAATTTTCAAAATACATTTACATTACATATTCATACATTACGTATTTTTACATTTCATATTCTGCCAGAAATATTGATTTATTTTTTGCTTACCTGTCTTCAGATAAAATATGTTAGCTGATGATTGTTTTCTATCTTCATTTGTGCTAATGAATGAATGTATGATGCACTGTTATACTGTTCTATCATTTTTAGCATTCCATTTTCATGTAGGATGAGCATTTTTAGCAAAGTAAAATTAAGCAGAAATCTGTAGCAAGATTCATTTGATCTTAATTAAAAAAAGGCAAACAAAAACTAATGATTGTATTTAAATTTTTTAAATAACATAACTGGGTTGCTAGATGCTCTATTAATAACCAGAGTCCATTAAACTACCGGCTCATATTTTATGACAGAATTTAGAAATTTATTTATTTAAAAATTGTGATAAGCTAATCCAGATAATCTGTCCTGTCTATAAAAGTGGTAATTTATTCAGATATAACTGTAATAATCAGCTATCAGATTTTGAATTATGAAATCATTTTTATTTTGTGTGGACTAGAAGACTTTTTTTAAATTATGTTGAATATTTTTCTATCATTACATTGATTTTTATTTTGAAGCTTTTAAAAAACTTCATTCAAAATTGAAATAATTTTTTTTCTTTTTTCTTTTAAGAGTTGATATTAAACACTTAACATAAATCTGTTAATTTTTATTCTATTTTAGCAAATACTAGCCTCCTTCGGTGACCAGCTGGTTCACCCATTTAAATTAGTTTTTATTTTTGTATTTTATATTAATTATAGCATTCCCCATCACGATTTCACCCACAACAACCTAGAAATGATGAATAAAAAAGTGAATATTTTATTGTATAGTAAAATATATAAAGGAGTAATTAAAAAATGCTAGCGATCCAATTCTATATGATGAATCACAGCTAACAAAACCTTAAAATGACATTTTAATTAACTCTCACTCAATTCATCTATCACTCATTGTTAAAATGATTAATGCTGAATATGGCCGTGAAAGCCAAACATACTGGATGTCCCATGTGAACCAGTGGGTGCCAAATTTGGTGGAAAAAGTGAGGTGAAAAAAAATAATTGACGTCTAAAAGACCCGGGAGTATATGGGGTAATTAAAAAATTGTTAGTTTTCCCGATCACTATTGCTTTTTTGTAATTCCTAGTTTCAGGCAGCTAAAATGAAATAAAAATTTAATCTTTCCCTAAAAAAGTAGGGGGCGACTGACCCTCCTCGCCCCTCAGACTATCCACCACTGATGTGAACTCTTTAAACTTTTTCGTCCTGTTGTGCACACTGCTTTTATGAATGGTGTACCTTCATATACATTCAGTATCCTTTTGTGGATGTTGGACTACTTGCATCCTCCTTTGTTAAAACTCAATGACTGCCCATTGTTTCTCAGGGTTTTTACGCGTCCTTAAAAGTCCTTACTTTTACATTTAGTCCTTAAAAGTCCTTACAAATCCTTATTTTTATGCCCCATTTTTAAAAAGTCCTTGAAAGTCCTTACTTTTTACTCTGCCATTATTAAAAAATTTAAAATTTCACCGATTATCGTTTTTCTAATTCCTCCTTCTCGGCGGCTTTAATCTCGATCGACGTGGCTCTCGCGGAATGGGGTGGGCAGGGATGAGATTCTTCCGCTTTTTCGCGAATTTCCGCTTTTTTTGGTATTTTAAAGAAATTCCGCTTTTTTTGTCTTTTTTCTCTCAAAATTCCGTTTTTTAAATTTTATTTTTAATTAATTTTTTTTACCGCAAAAATTTCCTTTTTCTTCCGAAAATTCCGCTTTCACACAAAGACAAGAAACCTTCCTATCTTCCGTTTTCGAAAGAAAATTCTGGGAAAATATGCTCGACCGTGTGGCTTAACTCCACCGGCTAGAAAACTAGCCGATTCATCTTCTACTGATGAATCAATATTATATCGGCAAGCTCTACAAGGATGAACATTCCAACATTCAGTACCATTCAAAGTATTAGATACCACCTTTCTGCAGAAAACAAAACCTCTGTGGCATATTGCAAAAAAAAAAAAAAAATGCATGAACATATTGCAAAATAAATTAGTTGGAAACTTCAGGTCATCTTGTAGTGCTGACCAAGATGAAGAAATAAAAAAAAAAAAAAAATGGTACAAAAACAAATAAATAAACTACATAAAAAAAGAAACTCCTGTCAAAAGTGGCAGCTAAAAAGCTGTATGCAAATGCAACAAAAAAGCAGAGAATAAGACATAAATAAAAAAATAAAACATTATTTACCTAGGCATTCTAGAGATAGTGTAGTCCTGACAACTATGACAGTAATTAAACAGAGAGATACTAATGAAGACTGTGCAAAAACTTTAGCCTCTACTGAAAATAAACTTGCAGAAGATGCAAACACATCTTTTATTGAAGAAAAATCTGTCAAAGATAGGAGCCCTGTAGATAGATCTGTTACCAACAAAAGCCATACAAATAAAAAACGAAAGGAAACCACTTTAACAATTAAGGAAATGTTTCAAATAACAATAATGCTAAATGAATCTGTCATTGTAACTGTACAATATCTCGACCCCTCTTGCTTTATAAGGTGCAAAATCATTGTGCTGTTACTTTTGCAAAAATTAATAAAAATAAAAGAAATAAAACAGAATTCAGTAGGTGATACATTATTATAATTTATAAAGAGCTAATACCCTTTACACAATTGCATGAAGCAAAAGAAATTATTTGTCCTTATTTTTATTTATTTTTTGAGCTAACTTCTATCAAAAGGCTATTAAATATAATTCTTCGCAGACTTCTGTTGGGTGTATGTTGAATCTCAGTGATGTACAGGTGGTAAATATGTTTAATGTCTAATTTTGTATTTTCTGATGCACCTGCTGATTTGTTAAATTTGTTTGTTAACTTTTAATGTGAATGATTTAATAATAATTTAATATTCTTTTTCTTATTTATACATACTCAATTATAAATAATTAAGTTATTAATTATTATAGTGTAATATTTTCATCATGTTGCATGTTCTGATGTTTTAGTTCTTAAAACATCTTTCGCGTATAAATTATGGTATAAATGTTTTGCTCGCATATGATTTCAGTCTCTTTGCTTTTTTGCCAATCTCATCCCTGGGTGGGGGGACGACACTGCTCACGTTCCACAAATACATATCCATCGCATACACCTTGGGAAATAAGGGAGGAGTTACAGATGGCCTTTATTGGTCCATGGTTCCATAGGAATGAGTGTCAAAAGTGCTGTTACCATTTTTAGAACAGTATCAAAGTTATAAACCTTTACTTCCATTTTTTGCCAGTGATGTATTAGAACTTGTTAATGCTTGCATTCAACATTTCAAAATTTTGAAACCAGAGAATGAAAGAATTGAGAAACCTGAGACTTTATGCAAATTCAACTTCAGAGACCCAAACTTGTATAATGATAAAAGTTAAGTGCATTTAGGATTTGCTGCAGAGCAGCTAATAAAAGAAAAGATAAAAAATAAGGAATTAGCAGACAAGGATGTTTTCACACTCAGACAGGATAGTTGGAAAAACATCATAACAATGATAAAACATTTCATGCAGAAATGCCCTGTGAATTACGCACGGGTAAGACCTGCGATTTGCATTGATCCACAAGCAATGACTGGATATCCCGAAAAAGCACAGGGAAAAATGAAAAAAGTATTGATTGTATTGTCGCAAAATAAATGTATTTTGGGAAAAGATTGCGACGAAATTTTGTTACTATATGCAGCTTTTCTGTTAAATATTGTAAAGCCAAATTCATTTGAATTTACTTCTTTCAATCCAAATAGCGATTCCCTTGATAATTTTTTACAAACTTATTTTAGCAATAATCATTATGGAAAAGTTTGGAAGATTATCAAAATGGTATTAATACTGTCACATGGACAATGAGGTTTTTCGGTGAACAAGGCCTGGAAATAGAAAATTTAAAAGATGCTTCATATATTTTCCAGTGTGTAAATCATGCATTTATTAAGCTGTCTGGGGCTATTTCTTCCTCTAGAGCTTT